>LPNX010697811.1:48783-65143 GCA_001517045.1 Pseudotsuga menziesii
CCATATGATCCCTTTGTACCACCAGTCAGCTTCATACGCTGCCCGATCATCCCCACCATCATACTCTGAAAAAAGGAAGTTTGAGTCCACCTACTCTACTTGCCCAGTTATACCCCCAGTTTATCACCCCCACCATCAATACTATAACATTTCGGTTTTGCACCTCGCGCTCCTGTCAAGGACACATCATTGCCTTGATAGTTGTAGGTCTCCCTCTGTCGACAACAGCCCCTCTATTCCAGAGGATAGACCCAGAGGTCCCTGCGTCTTGGACTCATCACCATCTGTGGTGAGTTCCTACGGACCATTTTGAGAGGAGTCATCATCGCCTCTCCGAATGGTTGTTTCTCACATGCTCGACTTCAGTACCTTATTCGCATCGTTGAGAATCGCGCAGGATATATATCCTTCCCATTCTATGTCGAAGACCCCGGATTTCCCCCGACTCTAGCACATTGGTGAGTCACTTCGGAACTCCCAGTTATATGTTCCCGTGGATGTCCGGGCTGCGTTGGCAATTGTATTCGAAAGCCATTCAATTCTATGCTTCCTTTAGTACTCAGTTCAGTTCCAGATCAGTGTACCATTCCGAGTGTGACCCTTCTCACTCTGATCCAGCAGCGCCTCAGTTCCTTCGGAACCACATTCAGTAGCACTGCTGCCATTCCAGTGTATCAGTTTGTCAGCTCAGACATGATCAGCTCAGCAGTATGTTCCAGATTTGTGTCCCCTCTAGACTCTCATGATATGCACAGTGATTATCTAGTCCAGGTCTTTCATTTTGGGCCTCACAAGTGATTTTTCTGTATCTTGATACGAGCATGGGAATGCTCGCCTCGTCCATATATTGAGATTTCTTCCTCATTCAGTATTTGAGGCCATGTATATGTCAGGTCCCCATATTTTGGACCCCATTGTTATTATTATGTTATATTCCGATATGAGCATGGGAATGCCCGCCTCGTCCATCTTATCAGATGATCCCTCATCCATTATTGAGGTTATGTACTTTTCAGTCCTTGCAGGTGGTTCGAGATCGGTGTCCTGGACTTCAGTTGCTTCCTTCTATTCTCCACACCCCAACACAAACCAAATATGACTCATGATGTCCATCGGCCATACGATGAGATCCTTCCCTCGCACATCAGGGGGCAATCTGTTAACACCCAAAAATGGTTAACTACCTCATCTACCCCACTACATGGCTCATTTGTCCATTTGACTACCATATTTCCCTGAAAATCCCACTAAAAAGCCTCCAAAAGGCCGAAAATGCCTCCAAAAGGCCATAAAACCATTTAAAAAGCCTCCAAAAGGCTTAAAATGCCTCCAAAAGGCCAAAAAACCCCTTTTTCCTCCAAAAATATCCAAAATTCGTCTAAAAATAGCAAAAATTCCCAAAAGGGAAGAAAAAATATAAAATAATGAGGAAAAGGAGGAAAAAACCCTAAATAAGCTGCCCTAAACCACATGGTTTCCAAAACCATGGGCAAGCACTCCACCACTAAAAAACTATAAATAAGTGGTGGAGACCCCTCATTTCACATCCACAGTCACAAGCATCCTGTCTCTGCCGAAATTATTCTCGAAACCCTAGCTTACCATCAAGCTACTTCCACCATTGAGAACTCTTTTTGGCCCATTTCCACCACCGGAGAAGGAAAAGAAGCAGCTTGGAGCTCGAAGCCACCGACATCGGACCAGCGCAACGGACTCCACCAACCTCCTCATTGGAGGTAATATCAATAAAAATCACCATTATACATTTCTTTACTGTTTTTGCTTCATGTTCTTTACTTTTTACTGCTTTAGCTTAGTCTTTGTTTCAGTTTATTTTTCTTTACATCATTGAACTGCTACTAAGGATTCCAGATTCCTCAGTAGGTGCTCATCAGCACAAGCTAGGGTGAAAACCCTAGCTACAATCATCATCATCATTGTCACCCTCATCATCATGATCACTCTCATCCTCATCATCATCACCCTCATCCTCATCATCATCATCATGGTCATCATCATCATCGCCATCATCATCATCACCCTCATCATCATCATCATCATCATCATCATCATCATAATCATCCTCATCATCATTGTTCACCACCCTCATCCTCACCATCATCGACACCCTCATCCTCATCCTCATCACCATCCTCATCATCATCATCAACATCATCATAATCCTCTTGCTCCTCCTCCTCCTCCTCATCATCACCCTCATCCTCATCTTGATCATCATAGTCATCCTCCTCATCATCACCATCATTGTTCATCATCATCTTCATAAGAATAGATAAAGGTAAATTGCATATATTCATTGAGCACTAAATCGCATATGCGATATATCTCATATGCACTAAATCACATATTCATTTTGGAGAACATGTAAAAACCTGCCCGTTCATTGAAAAGATGGAAATCAATATCGCATATGTGATATATCGGAGGCGTGTTATATCGCATATGCGATATGTGTTTTATATAAAATGTTGTGTGGCGTTTTGTGGGCCAGGTTTACTGTATCAAAAGACATAATTCGTTTGAACCTGCGCATAGAGAACTGTTCAACATGCCTTTTTTTTCATTACTTGCATAATTCCATAGTTTTGTATAGGTTTGGGTGGATTTCAATGGGGAATGTATGTAATAGAGGACAAAATTCAGCAAGGAAGGTTCTTACACTGGAAGAAGCAGAAAATAAAAAACAAAAAAAGAGGGAAGATTCAAGAAATCATCGGCATTCATTACATGAGCAAATAGTTCCCATTCCCCCTCAATAGATACCTGACGTAGAGGCTGAGGAATATAATGCAACATTAAAGGAAGTTGGTTATACGGAAGTTGATATTATTCATCCATTAGTAAATGGACAATCTTGTGAAGATTTCAATAATTATGTTACTCCCGATGCAAATGTGACTCAACAACAACCATGTTCGGTGGTTCAATCTCCTAATCGAAGTTGTGAGCTTGTAGTGGATGTAAACGTCACTCCAGCATTTCAAACCACAACAAATTTTGCATGAAAATGAAAGAGACCTCCTAAATGAATACAAGTGGATGAGAGGGGATTGAATTCCATGGAAGGTAAGGTGGGTAAACGCACTATCCTTCATCATTCTTCTCAAATAATGAGACAATATTTTGATAACAAATCCGAAGCCGGTAAATGCCAATTGTTTTTAGCTTTGCTTAAATCTAGAAATATGGAAACTGTTAGAATAAATTTAGGCTTAACAACTATGAATATTATTGAATCAAGTAATCACATTGTTAAAACTCTTGTTGCTGCATTCACATCGATTGGTAAAAAAACTCGTTCACAAGACTGTAATGTGGCTCGTCGTGTATTGGCTGAATCATTTGTATTGAGATCCACAAGACAACATTGTTTACTTAAATACACATCACAAATTTTGCCTTTACATCCAAATATACTTAAAAAACATTCAGTAAGAAGAGACAACCTTGATGTAGAGGGACAAATGGAAACATTATGGGAATTTAGCGGTAGGTTTCCCAGTAAAGACATGAAGTTAGTTGAAGCAGTGAAGTGCCTAGTGCAAACATTTTGGCATGATAACACTAGGACTTCTTCTAACATGAAGGATGTGTTAAAACATTGTAGGGATTATAGAAACACTTAACCTCATGCTAAACATTATCTTGACATGACACAAACTCAACTATTCAAGATGTTTAAAGTTTCCCACGTAAAGCTAAGGCTCAGGCAAATATCTTTTGAAAAATGAAAGCCTTGGTATGTTAGAATCAATACCATCTGGAACACTTGTTGTTGTAGATACCACATAGAGTTTGACCTATATTACCATACATTTGCACATATACATTGTTTTTTGCATCCTAAGCATGTGCAGTAATGCTTAAGTATAGTGTTGCCACTGTCATCTAGAGATTTCATCCATAGCATAATGTGTCCAAGGCAAGATGGGTAGACACATTACTTAAAACAATGTGTAGATGGTTCTTGCAACAATTGTGCTGGGCTATCATTATGGTCTAATTGCATCCATGAAAGTGAAGATCAAGCATTGGAGAATGCATTTGTCAAGTAGCAAAACTATCATTATGAGACATATCAGCTAAATGATAGGAAAGAAAGAAAGAAGATTAAATTTGTGATTGCATGGGTAAACTGTTGAATATTGACAAATTAATATTCATGTACACATTTTTTTATGTGGTTTATTGACATATTAATATTCATGTACCAAGTGCGAGTATTTGATTTTATTCCAAAGTTTCATGGAAATATCCAATAGTACATTCAACATGTCGATATGGCACGGTGGAAAGATGAGCAATTCAGAGTATGCCAGGACACCTTCCCTCTTGGAAAAATACTATAAGTGGTTGACTTTGTGGAAAATTACAGCCTATAACCACAGAATGAAATTCAAAGTCAATACAATCACTTAGAGAAGGTGAGCATAATGGTGCATATCATGTATCGACATGGGCAAGATATCAATGAAGAGAAACGCGTGATACTGAAAGAAAGTCACTTCTACATAAGTGACGACCGAACCGATGAGATCCATTAAGTGCAACATTGATTTAAATTATTCTATGATCACATGATAGCTATGGATATACCATTTGATAATCATTTCATTTGGTCAGATGGTTGTGTTGGACAGTTCAAGAATGCACGTGTATTTGAATGGTTGTGTTTCTTGCACATAAAATACAAGGTGCCACATGTATGGAACTACTTTGAAAGTGGTCATGGAAAAGGAGAGCACAATGGTGTTGGTGCATGCATTAAACTTTCCATTCAAAGGGATGAGATGAAGTTTATAGGCGCTCTCCTTCGAGATGATGCATCTATAGTCCAATGGTGTGCATCTATCATGGGAGAACAAGCAACAAGGAAATACTTAGTGTGAAGAATATTTTGAGAGGTGACAAATGTGTACCTATCACAAACACATCAGGTGAACACAGTGCATGTAACTCAATAGTTTCATTCAATTAGAAGCTTATACAACTCGGCCCTACAAATTTGGACAATATTGAAGGATTGCTTTTGCAGTTCCCGTAGCATCGGTGAATGGGATGATTGTGAGCGTACGGATACCATTGATACATGGGATCGAGTGACACCTGGCACCAATTTAAATGGGATTAATTAAATAGACCATTTGGAAGATGATCAGACACATATTTCTATAGACTATGATCACATATCGGATCTCATACAAGCAGGTACATGAGTAGTACCTAAATAAGAAAATGCATTTATGTATTGTTTACTCCACCTATGCAGAATTTAATTTATGTAGAAACTAGAAATGCAAGACCTTATTTACAAAATGTATTGTTAACTCGACCTATTTCCTTTCACAAGTTAGATATATGCAGTGTTTGCCCCAAAAAATAATGAATGGGGTTCTGACTATTGGTTGGCACATTTCTTATAGAGGAAACAAACCCTTCTAGAACCTATTACAGATGATGAAAATATTGAATTCGCAACCAGCTTGATGGTTATAAAAGTGGAGTACTTGACACTTGCAGCACAACAGGAAAAGAAGGGTGGGTATGTATATCATGATTATAGACCAGGAGCTATTGTATACCACTCCACCAACCTAGTAGTTGGTATAAACATCAAGATGCTCACACTTAAGCTACACACACTTGGTCACAAAAATAGGTCACGTGTACGATAATTTCTACCTCATATAGAGTACAAAAGATTGATGGACAACATCGGCACCAGAGATGATCCAGATGGCCTACTTGTATGATTGCATTGTTAGGTGTGTTATTTAAACTTTAAAGTGAATTCTAAAGCACAATTTCAATTATTTATCCTTACTTTATTCCCAATGTAATGAACCTATGATTGACAGATACCATTCAAAGACCTAATATTATTCAGAGGATACTGGACATTATAAACACAATCGTACAACCTCGGGTGAGTTATCTATAAATCATGTTTGCACATTTTCATTGGGTTGTCATTTCTTTCTTATGATGTTACTAATATCTAGACTTTCGTGTGCCTAGGATACAAACACCATCTACGACACATTTGAGGCGCCAAGAATGGTGTCTTTAGACACCACCAAATAGAGTTCGGAAAATAACAAGCTCTTGAGTTGTTGAAATTTACATTTCTTGATGTTTTTAGTTTAATATACATTTAATTACATTGCCATGTACAAATCGGAAACCAACTAGGATTTCATACTTGCATGCACCAAATAGGCTTGACAAGGTATGAGATGGAACTAGGGAACTAGAAACACATGATCACCAATACTTGCATGCACCAACTATGCTTTCATGAACACCAATTTGCATGCACCAACTACGGTTGACAAGGTATGAGATGGAACTAGGGTTTAGTGAGCAATTTTCAAGTTAAGAGAGGGAACTAGAAACACATGATCACCAATACTTGCATGCACCAACTAGGCTTTCATGAACACCAATTTGCATGCTCCAACTAGGGTTGACAAGGTATGAGATGGAACTAGGGTTTAGTGAGTAATCATGCAAGTTAGGAGAGGGAACTAGAAACACATGATCACCAATACTTGAATGCACCGACTAGGATTTCATGAACACGAATTTGCATGCTCCAACTAGGGCTGACAACGTTTGAGATGGAACTAGGGTTAAGTGAGCAACCATGCAAGTTTAGTTATGACTTAATGAGCTAGTTTAATACTACAAGCCACTAGTATTAGAGACCCCTCTCCAAATATTTCATGTAAGTCTTGTTGTTACATAATCCAAGTATTCAAGTGTTTTGTTATTCAAAATTCAGCTTCTTGTGTTGAAGGTACCATCCAAGTAGTGGTAACACTAAAGTCAATTTCTTCTAGCAGAGGTAGGAATTCACGTTCCTTCTTAATCATTATTTTAGCCATCAATAACCATGATTTTTTGTTAAATCACACATATCCATACCTACATGAAGGTATTAGTAAAGTTTGCAACTGGGACTCATATATAGATAGCTTCACAATCGAATTCTCTCATTTTTTTCTATAAATATTGTATGCATGTTATTATACATGGGTTTGTAATATTATTATTCATATTTATCTTTTCATATAGATGGTATAATGTTCTTGTCAATATTGGGTTATTTGGCATAGGTTACAAAATTGCAAATAAAATAAAATTTGTGGTAATTGTTATGGTCACTTTATTCAATTATAATTATTAAGTTATAAAACTTGTTTGGAAGACATTGTAATTCTCTTAACATTTCAGTGTTCCGTGGATGTTAATCTTTTTATCAAATTTTTCTATATTGACTAAAAAAAATTGCAAAGATCATAGTATTTTATCTACTGTTATATTTTGGGGTATATGGAAAGTAAGAAATTAGGCCCATGGTGGAACTGCCTTATCTCATGTTCTTATAAGATGTATATTATAAGATATATTTTTTTTTTCATGTTCTTATAAGATTTATATTTGGTTTCTTTCAAAGGTATGAGATGGAACTAGGGTTTAGTGAGCAATTTGCAACTTAAGAGAGGGAACTAGAAACACATGATCACCAATAATTGCATGCACCAAATAGGATATCATGAACACCAATTTGCATGCTCCAACTAGGGTTCACAAGGTATGAGATGGAACTAGGGTTTAGTGAGCAATTTACAAGTTAGGAGAGGGAACTAGAAACACATGATCACCAATACTTGCATGTACCAACTAGGATTTCATGAACACCAATTTGCATGCTCCAACTAGTGTTGACAAGGTATGGGATGGAACTAGGGTTTAGTGAGCAATTTGCAGCTTAAGAGAGGGAACTAGAAACACATGATCACCAATACTTTCATGCACCAACTAGACTTTCATAAACACCAATTTGCATGCTCCAACTAGGGTTTACAAGGTATGAGATGGAACTAGGTTTTAGTGAGCAATTTGCAAGTAAGGAGAGGGAACTAGAAACACATGATCACCAATACTTTCATGCACCAACTAGGCTTTCATGAACATAAATTTGCATGCTCCAACTAGGGTTGACAAGGCATGAGATGGAACTAGGGTTTAGTGAGCAATTTCCAAGTTAAGGAAGGGAACTAGAAACACATGATCATTAATACTCGCATGCACCAACCAGAATTTCATGGACACCAATTTGCATGCTCCAACTAGGGTTGACAATGTATGAGATGGAACTAGAGTTTAGTGGGCAATTTGAAAGTTAAGAGAGGGAATTAAAAACACATGATCACCAATACTTGCATGCAGCAACTATGCTTTCATGAACACCAATTTGCATGCTCCAACTAGGGTTGAAAAAGTATGAGATGGAACTAGGTTTTGGTGAGCAATCATGCAAGTTAGGGGAGGGAACTAGAAACACATGATCACCAATACTTGCATGCACCAACTAGGATTTCATGAACACCAATTTGCATGCTCCAACTAGGGCTAACAAGGTATGAGATTGAACTAGGTTTTGGTGAGCACTCATGCAAGTTAGGAGAGGGTACTAGAAACACATGATCACCAATACTTGCATGCACCAACTAGGATTTCATGAACACCAATTTGCATGCTCCAACTAGGGTTGAAAATGTATGAGATGGAACTAGGGTTTGGTGAGAAATCATGAAAGTTAGGATAGGGAACTAGATACACATGATCACCAATACTTGCATGCACTAACTAGGCTTTCACTAACACCAATTTGCATGCTCCAACTAGGGTTGACCAGGTATGAGATGGAACTAGGGTTTGGTGAGAACTCATGCAAGTTAGGAGAGGGTACTAGAAACACATGATCACCAATACTTGCATGCACCAAATAGGCTTTCATGAAAACTAATTTGCATGCTCCAACTAGGGTTTACAAGGAATGAGATGGAACTAGGGTTTGGTGAGCAATCATGCAAGTTAGGAGATGGAACTAGAAACACAGGGTCACCATTACTTGCATGCACCAACTAGGCTTTCATGAACACCAATTTTCATGCTCCAACTAGGGTTGACAAGGTGTGCGATGGAACTAGGGTTTAGTGAGCAATTTGCAAGTTAGGAGAGGGAACTAGAAACACATGGCCATGTACAAATCGGAAACCAACTAGGCTTTCATGAACACCACTTTGCATGCTATCACTAGGGTTGACAAGTAATGAGATGGAACTAGGGTTTACTTCAACCGATTTAGGGTTTTTAGGGTATGATGTATGTTAGTATGGTATGATGTTAGTATCATAGGGTATTGTAGGGTATGATATGGTATATATTACACATGCATGCATGACTTAGTGTTATGGTATATTGTTAGTATGTTATGTTATGGTATGTTATTGTATGTTAGTATGGTATGATGTTAGTGTCATAGGGTTTGTAGGGTATGATGTATGTTAGTATAATAGGGTATTGTAGGGTATGATATGGTATATATTACACATCCATGCATAAAATAGTGTTATGATTGTTAGTGTATGTAATTTAGTTAGTGTATGGTATGGTTATGATGTTAAAAAATTGAGGATAGCCATAATGTTAAAAAGTTGATGAGTTGTAAATTCTTCCTTTAAGTATTGGAAATTCATAAGTTAGCACACATGTGAACCACACATATCATGTTTGAAGATCAAGTCAACCATATACGTATAAATTTGAACCTTTATTTATATTATATATGTATAGAAATAATGTTACAAAAATTGTCATGCTACATGGCCATAATACAAAATAATGGATGAAAAAGTACATCTGAGTGTACACATGAACAAAAAGTTACATCTATGTATGCCCCCTATACATTTATTCCAGTTATCCCCCCTTTCACTGCCACTGCCAGTGTCTTCGAAGAATTCTACCTTTCTTTTTCGACTGCTCACTGGTGATCCCCATCGCTAAATAAGAGGGATAGATTGTATCAGTGGAGACTGCAGAAAAACAAAATTTTGTACGTTAATTTACCAACCTTTAAAAATTCTATGTACATTTGTTCAAATTCCAAAACCAAAATAACATTTTTACTTACTATACATGAGTAAGTCATGGTGGGTCATGTTTCCTCACTAACAATGACCCTGATTGGGTGCTATTCAAGAACCACTTGCTCACTATCAAGCTGGATTAAAAAAGATATATGCCAATGTCAATAAATATACATGTACCTTCGGGGGGACGAGGTGGATCACCAATTTGGGTCTCTTCAAGCACCAAATCAAAGAAAGGGACAAAAAAACGTACAAAGAAAGCAATACATAAACATACCTGCTAGCTCGTCAAAGGTGGGCCACTGATTTGGTGTTCTTCCCTCACCGATGCCTCACTAGGGGCCTGCATAAAGTAATATATATGTCAATTTCAAATAAAATAGTGAATTGGAGACATATATACTACATGGAAAAAAAATGATGTTACTAAATAAAGAGAAACATATATGTACCTGGCTGGGGTGAAGAGGTGGGTTGACAACAACCTCGCTTTGGTGCTCTTCAAACACCACTATCACAATAGGTTCCTCCATAAAGTAACATATGTCAAAGCGATAGAAGTAAAATGAATTTTACAAAGAAAGAAAAACATAATTAAAAGCATATTTCAAATAATACCTGTGTTTTTTAATCTACCTCTGCATGAGAGGGAATAGGCTGAGATACAATATACTTATCCTAATCACCCTGCATAAAACATGTTGTATCAAAATTAGGATGTATTGAATGTTACAATATATACTATAAATATGTAAATAAAGTTGACAAATTAACAAGTATAGTTCTTACCCCTATTGGTGAAGAGCCAAACCCATATGCAATATTGATATCCGAATCAATGTTCTCAACATTGATCGGTGGACTATGCGACTCTGGTGTGCCATGGGACACCAGCTGTATATTTGTTCACATAATTTGTTAGATAATTAAATAGAAATAAATTGAGAAACAATTGAAAATTTTGATATGAAACAAAATATAATATGAAAATAATGAGTTTTACTTACAAAGCGAAGTAATCCATTGTCTCAGAAGTTTGAAGCAGGGCCATAGCATATGCCTCCACATAATGTGCAAGGGTGTGGAGTAACACGATGCTCTGAATGTTTTGCATCTCTTATGTGATATGTAGATGGGCCCACCTTAGAAGTGCTAGCCCCTTGGTCTACATTTCCTTGGACATTAGTCCCATGCTAAAGCAATGTATCTACCAAGTCAAATAATGCCTCTTGTGTATTCTCAATCACAGGACCAGCAGGAGGATATAGCCGAGGGGGTTTTGGTGTGCGTGGAAGGCATGGTACATGGTTAGGATCCATCCTGGCACCTTCCCTTTATTAGGGAATCCCATGACCAACACCCTGGAAGCCTAAGAGATCAAAGTAGTTAACATGTTTCCCAAGGATGAATTCTGCGTACAACTTCCTAAGGAAATAAAATTTGATGTCCCTATTCCAATGAGGGTCTTCATCGAAGACCATATACCAACAATCCATCCAATTGGCCTTTATATTTGGGTCAACGTACCAGTATATGGAAATGTGTGGTTGACTGGTGGGTGGAACCAATCTAGTTCTAGGGTCTCGAAATAATGAAAATAATTGGTATTTTGTAATTTTAAGGGATTTGATGTCTTTATAACTCAATCCATCAGAGTAGTATTTCCTCCTGGATTCTCTGTACGAGCTAGTGTTGTACAGAGATCCTTGGGCTTCGACAATTGTGTTTGTTATTGTGTCCAATGCATCGGCTAAAGACTCTCTCAAACGATCCCTCCCTTTAATAGATGAGCTAGGGCGCCTCAGTGATGCCAAACGCACAATAATATGTGAGTTTCGATGTTGTTCCCCATTCGGGTTTGGGTTTGGGTTAGGTTGTGAGTGAGTTGGTTGTGGGTTAGGTTGTGAGTCAGTTTGTTGTGGGTTAGGTTGTGGGTTAGGTTGTGGGTTATTAGAGGGTGGTTTTCCACATTGTCTTGTTCATTTCTGTTGTTTGTTAATATTTAAACAAAAAAATACAAGTTATTTTATTTAATCATTCTTTGATTTCATTCAATTTTTTTATTAAATTTGCTTAAAATAATTATAAAAACTATGAAATTATGGAAAACAATAAAGAATTGAAGACTAAATGAAATGGATAAGAGAATTTACCTACCATTGGAGCCAATACACCTCGAACTCGACCTCGAACTCGACCTCCAAAAGCTAAAATGCAAATTGCCTCTACGTTATTTCGCCCATGTGGTTTTTCGTTGTCCCGATCCTGTGCAAATGATATTTGAGGGGCCTGCGGCCTCTGTTTTATTTCTTTTTTCACTTTTCAATATCGCATATGTGATATATTTCACTTGTAATAGATATCACATATACGATATTGTAAATGTGAAATATCACATATGCCCCATCCTTCTTCCTACCTAAATAATTAAATAAAAGAACTAAAATTTAGTAATCCTTCCTCATCATCATCCTTCTTCCTACCATAATAATTAAATAAAAGAATTAAAATTTAGTGGATTGTAAGTCACTTTATGTAGTCTATACAATATTTTTGGTAATATGAAGCATGCAACTAGAAAGATCATTTTTCTCATTATGTTGGTGTAAACATATTGCTATTGTTCTAAGCATTCAAAAACATGGTTTTGGAGCCATAGTAAAGGCCATTCAAACCAATTGAAGGATTAATTTAGTGTGGGAATACAAGCAAGATATTCCTAAAATAATGTTATCCAACAAGCATGAACTTGAATAAAGATGAGAAGGAGGTTACTAAAATTTTAGTGAAAATTTATGAGAGATGGGTAACGACAAATGAACTTGAGAAAAATTTATAGGAGGAAATAAGAAAACTAAGTAGTCATATTGTCTATAACAAGTAGAGGATGCAATATATTTAGACAAAATATTTGTGGAGGCTTCAATCTTTGTTGATTCCAAGATAGCATGAAATAATAATTATTTCTTTAAGCAACTTACTTAACTTACTAGAGATTTCCATTAAGAGTGGTGTTAACAACACAAATAGAACATGGATATTTGAGTGACAATCCACAACTTGAAATTTTTGTGAGGCTATGGGAGTCCTTTTTACGTAATGCATGAAGGAATACTCTCTCTGCTTTCATCAGAATGTCGTTGAAGTAGTCACATGTGTAGAGAAATACAAGTGGTGTGATAGAAAAAATAATATTTGAAACATGAACTAGGGCCTTTTGTGTTGGCCATTTATTGTAGGTTATGCTTCTTGTAATAATAGAAGATGAAGAATATTTAGGTGACGCTACGCAACTTAAACCTTTTGCAAGGCTATGTGACTCCTTTTTAAATGACCAATGAAGGAATACTCACTCCAATTTTGGAATTTTCATGGTGTAGTCACACGTATAGAAAAATAGAGATGGTGTGATAGAAAAATAAATAAATGAAACTTTAACTAGGGTTTTCATTTGGTTGTTTCTCCTTGGTAAAAAAGCTATGTGGAAATACATGTAGAAAGTTACAAATGTTGATAGTTTGTGAAGAAATGGGTTTCACATTGAGGAGGAATTGGAAACAAATGCAATACATAGGCTTCTTGTGTGGTTTTGTATTGAGGTGGTTTTGTAAATGTTGAATATATAATATGCGATATTTAACATTTAAAAAATGCATATGCAATATGGATAGAACCATCATTTCCAGAGTTAAAATATATAAACATAATTTATATAAATAAACCGCCATTTTACCCTAGAAATGAACTTGACATACTATGAACTCATACCTGTAATTTTTCTTCCTGAAGCTCCTTTGATGGCTGAACCTGCACACTTTTTAAATAACTAGCATTATCAATTTAAGACATATTTGACCTCTGATTTTGATGACCAAATCAGTTGGGAACTACCATGTTCCTCCCATCCATGACCCATAACCATTCTTGGTTCTGATATGGATCCCCCTGATCTAGACTCCAACATGCAAGTAGCTTAGAGCTCCTAAGCTAGGGTTTCCTAACTGGTATTCAGTTCTGAATTAGCCCTCTTTTCCTTGCAAGAGAAAGTTCTCCACAAAAATATTTGAGAGCCAAAAATAGGCAGAATAATAATTCTCCAAGACAAAAATTAGAACCCCAAGCTAGATTCTTTATAGATAGAACTTTTAGTCAAAGGGGCAGTTAAATCAAGAAATCCTTGATTTCTTGATTTAACCCCTTTTTTTATTTACTTGGGTAATTTTTCCAATACTTAACTTAGGAACTTTTAACTAGTTCCTAGTTAATATTTCATAGCTATTTCACTATTTATTAAACCTTTAATAATAAATAATAATTGGTGGAGCTTCTTTTATTTATTTATTCATTTATTTAATTAATCATAGTTAATTCTTTGCACATACTATGTATACAATACATAGTATTATAATACTTGTTATCATTTGTATTTGGGCATCATGTATTATGATCCCTAGATTTAATGACACTTCTTCATGAAGGTCAAGTAGATACATGGCTTAGGTTTACTAGGCTAGGAAACTCTAAACATCCTTGCATGTTGGATTTTCCTTGTGTAATGTTGTAGTTCTTCGGTACTTGATGAGAATACCAAAATTTGAAATTTCATTTAATCACTTAAAAATATGTATGATGAGATCAATATTATTCTCAAGTTTTTTTCACTCAGAGGTGATTTTAATCTTTTCAGTAACCCCTAGTGCTTAACAAATCCCATACTCAACGCTTATAATAGGGAGTTACAAACATAGTGCAATTCCAGAGCTCTCGCTCAACACTAAATGCTAGCATGTACTTGTACGATACACCTAGGGATATAGTGGACAAGGATCTGATGCTCCAGAGATTACGCTAAACATCAACATGGAATGATCTAGAGCTTATTCCCAACATTTCAAATTATATTTTCATGTGTTCCAGATATTTATGCTCAACACAAATGTAAGTACTCATGTGCTCTAGAGCCTCTCGCTCAACACAAAACATCTCATCAATCATGTGCTTCCGGGTCCACACCCAACACAAAACATTTCATCAAGCATGTGCTTCAGGGTCCACGCTGAACACAACCAATATATATATATATATATATATATATATATATATATATATATATATAGACACACACACACACACACACACACACACACATATATAATCATCAACAATTGGCTTACGCCCAATATACAAAGAAAATAATCATGTTCATATGCAGTGGGGTCTTTGACCCAATATAAGAATAAAACATCAATATTATCATCATGATCATGAGGCTCATGCATATAAAATGGTAGGTCTAAAATTCAGGATATTACATCCCTCCCTGCTTAGTACAACATCATCCCTGGAGTTCTAGGGACTCTGATTGATATCATGAAACAAGGCAGGGTAATCCTTTCTCATGGTGGCCTCATTCTCCTAGGTTACCTCATCTACCTCAAAGTGCTTCCACCGCACTTTCAATTGGACTACATTGTTCTTTCAAAGCTCCACTTCTCTCTTGTCCAATATATGCAAAGGGTTAGGGGAAAATTCCCCCTCAGGTTCTACCTATAATAATGACCAATCGATGACATGTTTAGCATCATAAACATATTTATTTAATAAAGATGCATGGAAAACATTATGAAATATTACATGCATAGGTAATGCTAGTTAATAAGCCACTGGTCCTTTCTTGGCCATAATTTCAAAAGGTCCACAAAATCTAGGTGCTAACTTACCACACCTACCCAAGCTCAACGAGCTCCATTTTGATTTCACTTTCAAGTATACATGCTCACCTACTTGATAGTATTTATATTTTATTTTCTTATTCCCATAATTTTTTTGATTGTCTTTGCCTCTTTAAGGTTTCCATGGACCTTGGTAACTAACTATTCCAAGTCCAATAACAGGTCAGGCCCTACACTTCCACCAGATTGTCCCAAGTAACTGGGGACCTACACTTCTGTCCATAGAGTACCTTGAAAGGACTTATCTTGGAGAAATCCTAATACCCATTGTTATATGCAAAATCTGCAAGGTGCAAATAATCCTCCCACTTGGTGGGGTTGTTCATGATGTACATTCGAACCATGTCTTAAAATATTTGGTTTACTCTTTCAGTCTACTTGCACATCTGCGAGTGATAAGTAGCGCTAAAGTTTAGCCGCGTCTCTAATCCAGAGAATAAATATCTCCAAAATTTTCCTATAAAATTAACATCTCGATCTGAGATAATTGCTTTGGGTATCCCATACAATCTAAATATATCATTTAGGAAGATATTGGCAATGTTCATGGCCTTGTAGGTTGATTTTACAGGGATGAAATGTGCTGACTTTGACAGCTTGTCAATGACTACGAAGATGTAACAAACTTAAATAATAACAATAAACAATAATAATAATAATAAT
>LPNX010697838.1:5970-57463 GCA_001517045.1 Pseudotsuga menziesii
GAAAAAGAAAATACAAAGTTTAGTCTTCCTACATAATGCATGTCAATAGAGTTTTTTCCAATGGCATTGCCTAGAAACATTTGTGTCAATTGTATGTGATCAATTTATGTGTTTAGTCTTGGGAAAGGCATTGACATATCATCATCTTTGGTTGGTTGGTGTTTTGGCTATGAGATGGTTGTTTATTTTTTTATGGTTTTTATTGCATTTACAAATAAAAAATGGTAATTTAAGTATCTAATTGAAAAAAAGAAGCTATGGGTGAATGAATTACCTGTTAATATGACGATTCATCGGAGGATTTGTCTTCAAATCGAGGAATGGGCACTCTTACAAGCTCCTAGGGCACGGGCACGCCGTCGTAATCGCGATCCTGTTTGGTGAAAACGACTCTCGGGTCGGGACTGTGTGTTTTTTTATTTGTTTATAGATTTACAAAACGCGCACGCGTTATAGAGTTACAAAACGCGCGTGCGTTTTTGTAACTCTATAACACGTGCACATTATTGTTACCTGGCCTACATGTCTGCTAACATGTCAGGCTCGGATTTACTATTCCAAGTGCTATGGAAGAGGAGCGCGTTCTTTTTCTATGTAACGTGAGCCTGTTCCTAAAAAGTAAGATTGCATCTAAAAGGTCCCTCAACTTCTTGCACACACCCAAGAGCCTTTATACTGATGCACTCTATTTATACAACTAATAACATCATTGATTTTATGGACAACACATTTTACTATCCACTCAGCTACACTGTAGTCCAAGCTCATAAGTAGTCTAGTTTCTTTTTTTTTGTTTATCCTTATTTGAAAAAATAACTTTAAGGAACGTTGTCGTACTTGTGAAGATGTATAAAATATCAATAGTAATTTATGTGCACAACCCTATCCTTACGATTTACTTGCATGCCAACAGTTATAGGTACAAGATACATTAAAATAGTTGTATTATTGCAACTAACCTAAATCTCTTCACACAACTTTAACATTCAGATCCTACCTTCACTTAGCATCCATTTAGTAAGTTAATGACTTTTACTCTTAAAAACATTCACAAATTAATTAGCCACTTCTTATAAGCAATTCACCTTCAATTTATAATAATTACTAGTTACCCACAAGACAGGATATTCTTTTGGAAGCCAATTATCATTCACTTTTATGATCATTCGCTATTATGCATGACCACAAAATAACCGTTTAAGACCCAAAGTCATTTGCTAGTGATGTGCATACATATAGGAGAAACATCAGAAGTCTGGTCCAACTAATTCCTCACGTTTCCTTATGGACCCAATATTGAGAACCATTAATTCCTTCGACCTATGATCTAATATGTTCAATCAAAAAAATTTGATTTTAGTTATAATTAATCATACAACTCAACCACAATTATTCCCTTGTCAACATATTGTGCACATATGCAATTCTACTATGGTCTTTTAATCGTAACTATTCGACTACCATGTACCGATGTAACTATAGGATTTAATGCAACTATTTTCTCTTAGTTTTACATGAATTTCCAAATGTAAACATGTGTTTCACATTTAATATAATGTTAGTGTTTATACATTTGTACCTGTAACACCACTAACATTTATTTGATACAATTTATATTTTGCATAACCCTAACAATATATGTCTTCTAACATAGTTACTCTTTTAGCATCACTTATCTTCATGCTTAAATCTTTTACTATACATGATACTTTAGCTAGTCTTTCTAAGGGTAATGTAGTTACTCCTTCCTCAACTTATCAAGTTCCATTTAATAGCTACGTTGTTATTTCCAAGAAATTTTTCTACTTTTTCTCTCTAAGAAAATATGTATAAGGTAAGTCTTATATATTTTTCCTAACATAATGGAACCTCTAAATTGACTTGAAACATATTCTCATGAGCCACCTAAATATGTATAAGGTAAGTCTTATGTATTTTTCCTAACATAATGGAACATTTAAATCGACTTGAAACAAAGTCTTACTAATAGTGAACACTAAAATAGGTCTAGAAGACTTAAATCAATATTCAATTCTCACAAGGTCTTTAGTAGTCTTACATTTTATTGATAGTGACATAACCCTTTCAATGCCAGTACTTAACAACAATATTCACCATGTTTCTCAATGCAACCTAGTACAATTTTTCAATATGGAAGTTCCAATAATCTTTCCAAAATATATGATGTCATTAACGACTAGTTCAAAGATATGAATATAGGTTCTAGAGGTTACTCCTTTCAGAAATCCACATTAATATTCATAATATAACTACCATAATATTTTCATCGACCAAGAGTTCATCTATACCTCACTAAAAATTTACTTGTGCAACTCAATAGAGATGAAACAATTGTCTTCGAAATTCGTAAAACATCTTTGTAAGTAATAAAAGAAATAGCAAGATACTTATGTACTTATCTGGTTGTGCTCGATATTGATGGGGAGAAAGCAATTGGCCATCGTGTTGTAAAATTTTTCCAAAGCTGTACCAACCTTTTTTTGCATAACATAAGAATGTAGTTGTCGTAACACCAAGGAGTAAAGTCTTCCATGATGTTCATCCTATTGTTTTCTGTTATCTCAACAACTCATTTGTTAGTAACTCTATGTTCATCCCATATAGGTCCAAGTGTTGTAACATGGGATCTGATACCATATGTAACACACCTGAGATTCCTCATTGTAGATTTTGAGAAAATGGGTAAATTTTCTCCTTTACTATATAAAAAAGACAACCATGTTAATCTCTTGAGCTTGGGAAATCGCATAATGGGAAAGAAAAACTAATAGCACTTTACCTAATCTAACACTAGGGTAGTAAAATATTACCAATCATTAATTACTTACATCAATGTGCTAATTCCTTATCTTGAACTCAAAATGTAAAACAAGAGGTATTAAATCTTTTAGCCATCCAAGTATCCTTTCTTCAGGAAATATAATTTTAAATTATATGTTTGCAAAATATGTTTCATAACCCATTATACCAATATAGAAAAGGTAGCATAATCATTTATAGTACAACCTACATTAAACACCATTATGAAAAAGAGTATGTACAAACATAAAGCGCAAAACAAAGGTGAGACATCAGTATACGTGGTTCACCCCATCCATGAGTCTACGTCCACAAATTTTTGTTAGTCCTTTTATTGCTTTATCGAAGAGAAGAAAGTACAAGTGGTTGCACAACCATTTCCATCTTTCCTTACTTCAAATATCTTTGTAGAGAGACACTTTCAAATTACCAATTGCCCTCTTTGTAGGGCCTTTGTAACAAACTCATAAATCATCAATAGATCCTCATCTTTAACTAAAAAATTCAAGTACCCAAATCCATTAGTGTCATTGAATATTGACCTTATACTCAATCCTAAGGGTTATAAGTTTGTAAGTCGAACAATCACATCTACTCAACATGCGAATGGGGACTACTTCTATTTAACAATTAGTGGTTTCATACTTTTAAAAGGATAAAGATACCCTTGATTCCCAATATACATATTATGTATCTTCTATAGTATTTCAATAGAAAACACACTTATATATTGCAAAACATAACAATCTAAGTTATAAACTTCACTAAAAGCACTATCAAAAGATCTCTTCACCATATAAGGGGTGGAATTTGTGGTCATTGTATTTGTTACTTTAAAGCATCCATCCCTTACTAAGTAACTACAATAATAATGTACAGAATATCCAAATAATATGTCATGCAACTTATTCTTACATTTTCATAACTGAGTAGGTGCACACACACACACACAGACATATTCCAGAGACAATAATCAAGCTTTAGGAAAATCGCTAACCACTAGTGTGTGTACTAAAACAAGGATATTTCCCATACTGTACTTCGAGGATGAATCTAAATCCTATGCAGTATAATGTCCTTTAGATCATAAGAAATATCTAAAATCGCATACTCCATATCTATACAAGAATTTGGAAATATTTACTAGCCACATTTTATTGAACAAAAATGTATGATACAACATTTCTTCTTCAGAAGCGAATGCAGATATTAATCACACACATCCAATGTAAATAGTGGGGAAAAGTATGTAGATATTTGGATCATCAACACAGGCATTGGAAAGGAGAAAATAAAATTCTAGATCGTAGATGATTGGAAAAGAAAGGAAGGTATTTTAGATGTGAACCACATTTTAATACAAAGTAATCCAAAGACAATGCAGGATTTGGGGAAATGAAATAAAATACCCTAGATCCGAGTCATATTCTAAATACATAGCATTCTATTTGCCTCTATCACCTTCTTGTCTCTACCCATGGTTCAATAACACCACAATAACAACAATAAACCACAAGACATCGGCCCAACAGAGAAATATGAGTTGACAACACATGTGAGGCAGGCGCAGTCTCACCCGAGATATCTAATGGGTAACTACCAGAACCACGTTTCCACAGTTGGTGAGGGAATTATAGTACCTGGGTGCACATCCAAGGCACTTGACAAAGGAAATCAGGACGATGGAGTCTATTCCTGCATGACTGGACACAATTGTATATCAATGCGCATGACACAACATTGTCCTTAACCTCCACAAATAGCAGAACTGGTGCGACACAACTGATTCCTTATACCAATAGACAATTTGCGACTCATTCTTTAATTTTGGAATTTAACCATGAACTTATACATGACATTATCGCTATGGTTTTAATATTCATCCATTCACTGATTAACAAGAAAGTGCATATATTCAACTGTAACTAATTAATATACAATAAGAAAATACTTCAACATTGACATAAACACTCATCATCAATTAAACATTCAACACAGGAATTAACGTGGAAACCCATATGGGAAAATACACCAAGGTGCTCTTCATCTGGCATGAGAAATTGTGTAAGCACCTTGCAGTTTGTGATCTGCAAACTGTTCTTATGATATGTCTTTCTGATTCAATATTCTTCTCTCATGCTCTTTGGTTTATTCTTCTATCTACTCCTACTGATATGCACACATCCTGGATCGACTCTTCTACTTATTATCTCTACACTCAACTGCAGATCCCTTCTACTACTAGCGGTATGCGCACACAGCTGCAAGATCCACAGCTCAATAGCCTTCTACTTCTACTAGACTCTTCTATGAGCCCTCTCTTCTACTTACTCTAACTTCCTTAATAGGCTAAACAAAATAGGAAAACAATGGACCTCAATGAATGCCCTCTAACAACAATGACAAATCCAACCCTTATATAGAACAAGATCTTCCTATTTATATATTCTACTGGACCACCCAGGTTCGACTACATACTGCTCATCAGTTACAGGACATGATTAGCCATAAAAAAAGGTTATAGGGTGTCAGGGACTGACATAAAGCACTATCAGAATGAATTACAAAATATTCCTTCATACATGCATTATCCGTAGGCTTATGCCATCTTTAGGATCCATGATCTTTTGGTCCTGTCACTTTCAAACTATTACCCGCTTGCACGCCTACAAGCTTGCCTTTCCTATTTCTTGTGTATTCTCTATCCTTTCACACCGGTTCCTTTGCTTGCTTTTTGACCGGTTTCTCTGTTTGTCACATGCACCTTTCCTTCTTGGCTTGCGCTCCAGCTTATTTCTTGTCTACTTTTCCTGGCCCAACATGCCCCAAACACTCACATGTGGCTCATCCCGAGGCACTAAGCAAAAATGGAAGTATTCTCAAAATTTCCTATCCTAAAAGCTAGCTCCTTTCAAGATCTTATGTTTAAGGCGTTGTCTTAGGCTACACAGGAGGAATAACATTTTTCTAAAATTCCTTCACCATCTGTTACACCTTAGCAAATTCCTCTGTTACTTCTTCTGCTTGTGCGACCAACTGCTCGACCTGGTCGGAACTGATATGTTTTGATGGGCTTGCCTCTACTAATTTCACAATGGTTTTAAGTCTCTACTGCAGTGGTTGAATAAGGCCTTTGAGAATCATGACTTCTTTTGACTGGTGAGATTCAAATTATGCTTCCCTATTCCTCTCTTGATCACAAAGAGTCTGGACTTCCTGTTGCAGTTGCTTGATCTCAGCCATTTTGGTGACTTTCTGTTGAAATGATGGCTTCCTCATCTCTGCCTTTTCCGCAATGATTTTCTCCTCAGCTTTGCACATGTTCTCCCTTATACTTTTTATAGTTACATCTTCCAGAAGTGGTTTCTATATCATGGAAATGACTTCTACTGCCTTAGCGTAGACTGTTTCACCCTCACTGATTTTTCCAGCAGCCTCATACACTTCTCTTCTTCGCTCCTCAAGCACCTTAGGAGGTGTGCTCGGTACTTGTCTTTCTTGAAGCTCCTCAACCTGATTCTTTAGTTCAGTTGTGATCGGTACGAGCTGGGAAACCTTAGCTGCTGAATCCTCATATTCCTGTCCCGCTTAAGGGAGGAAATTTGCAATTGCGCTCTTGATAGTCTCGGCTAATGCGAAGCGGCTTTGCTCGAGCGTCACAATTTCTTGTTCCTTCTCTACAAGGAGGGAGTTGTGCTCTTCAAGTTCTTGCTCTTTTTCCTTAAGGAGGGCCTTCTGTGTCTTCTCCTTCCTTTGATGTTTTGTTGCTTGATAAGCAATGACATTTTCCCTCAGCCATATTTCAAACACAATGTCCTGCTAAATTTCATAGACTTCGCTCAAGGCCAGCTTGGAGAAGTCAATCTGTAGAATTCTATTGTCATCAACTACACTTGTATTTGTTTTTGTCTCCAGTGCATGCCTCAGAATATTTACTTTCATCGGCGGCACTATCTTTGGTGTGGCTAATGGAACGTTGGGATCAACACCGTATGTCTCAGCCTCCACAGCGGCTTTGAACTCATTAATGGTTTCTATCAACTTATTCAATTGGTTCCCAACTTGGTCAGCAATGTTTACCTACTATATTTTTAGAGTGGAAAGGTTGTCTTGTGTGACCTTAGCGGCAACATTTGCAAGCTCATGTACAAGATCTTCAGTCAATGTGTTTTTTCGAGACATTTTGCATATTTTTCTTTTCTTGCACTGCGAGCAACCCTCTTGTTGTTGGGTTTGTGCTTAGGTTTAGACATTGTCCGGACTAGTCGTGCGCTCTAAATGACTATTATTAGAGCCACCATTTCCATGAGGATTATCTTGTTCTTCATCTTCCTGTGACTGTTGGTCTTGACCGTCGCCTTTGCTATTCCCTTGGCCATTTTCTTGGTCGATTCCAGTATCATCACTCGTACCAACATTTTCACCTTTGTTGGTGGGTGAGTCTTCTTGGTTTTTCTCTTTGGTTAGAATCTCTTCTAGTGGGTTGTGACATTCATTAGTTCGGTCTTTAACAATGGAATCCACATCCTCATCCGTGATCATGAATCCAGCGTGGCGTACTTGTTTTACTGGATCATTTTTGGGTTCCAAAATCATATTATGCATGCCAGCCTGGAAATTAATGAAGGCCACATACCTGTGCACTGTCGTGTTCCATATTCTGTGAGTTCGCCTGAAAATGTTGCACAATGCCTTGGTGTGCATAAAACACTCGACGTTATTGTTTGTCTAGCGGTCCTTGTGCTTCTTCCTTTCCCACAAGTTTTGCTACTTTGTGCCTAGACAAAGTAGTGGGACATCTACTTGCTGGAGGGAGTAGTGAAACTTGTGGTTACCCTCCTCTTGTGCCTGATGTGCATCATTTATCAGTTCATTGAGTAGAAACTGCGACCACTTGAAAATCACTCCCTGTCCGCACAGTTCTGGAAGTTCTACTGCTCCAGTAGTACATTGAGTCGACTTCATCTTGCACAATAGTTTGCAAGAGAGGAGCTTTGTAATGAACCACACTATGTTGTCCTCAATGGGTTCAAATCGAAATCCCCTCCCCGCATGCTGAAGGCTATACTTATGATTTATCCTGGAAGTGTCTTTGTTGTTCAAATACGACGTCAGATCTTTCCCTTTCTTTGGCAGAGTAGTGATGGAAGAAATAAGCTCGACATCAACCGGGTATGGTCGATCCAACCATAAGCACCCTTCTATGGAAAAATAACAGAAGTTGTTTCACATATGTATTTAATTGTAGACAGTGGCCGAAATGAGACATGAATAGAAATTCCATCAATCCTGTGTTGGTGACGCCATTAGCCCACTGCATCGGTATTAAGACCTGCACCTAAGTAGGTCCTGTTTTGGTAGCCATGATGTTGCTTATCTCCAAGACAAGATGCAAGCGAGTGTCGACATCTTCAAATGTCACGTTGGATATATTTGGTATCAGATTCTTCAGTAGGGGTACCTCATTAGGGATCCAGGGTGAAACTAAAACTGTGGATGCTTTCTTCAAAAGCATCACCTCCTCCGTTTCAGCTCTCCCAGGCTGAACAGAGTGCGGGAAGTATTTCTCTTCTCTTTCAACATCCACATCTTCCCACGGTGGTGAGTACTTTTCCATGAAGTCTTATCCCTCTGGGTCTTCCTCTAATGGTGCTTTCCCTAGGCCATCGACAGTAGCAGTAGCTTTGCGTTTTCTCATCGATGGTGGTGGTGCAGACGCCTCACCTGATGCTCTCTCGCCAAACTGTCTCGCCTCCCTGACTGGTTGTGTAGTTGCAGTTTGTGGTATGGGAGCAACTGGCTGTCTCTGAGCAGGGCTCATTACAGAGCGCATCTGAGGGGTTGAAATATGGGTAGGTGCTAGCACCTATTCATGATTCTTCCTTGTTCTTTCCATTGGATCAAACTATGTTTGCAGTTTTGGTTGTTGTATCTCAGGTGATTCTATCTCTTCCTCAATTGGGAAACCTGAGATAATGGTTGCATTGGAAAATTCACTATCACTCGGAATATCTATAACCATTGATGTTGGGTCACTCTATGATAGAATTCAACTCTGCAAAAACTCAACTCTGGTTCTCTTGCTCTCTAACTATGCATAAAAGGATGCTTGCAGGTGAATCCTTATACTAATACCCGCTAGCACGCCCTGTAGTGGTTATGCAATGGGAGGTTGATGTCTAATCGATCACAAGGGATTCTTGGTCAATGTGCTCCTTCATTAAATTAGCATCTCAAATGCTTCATTGTAGTTTTCAACACAGTTATGGTAGTTATGCCGCGGGCAGCTTTGAAAAGACCCCAAAGCACATCGTCATTCTCCTTGTATCTTGTCGAATTTATGAGTCTTAACTATCATAACGGATTTCTCCATTGCCGAATATTCACACTTTAATGTCAGCTAGACTGTCATTTCCTCTTTTTGCAGTACTTGCCGCCTTTTACTATGGTCTTTTTCTTTTCTCATACGCTTGGCGCTTTTTCTTGCGCTGGTTCCATCGTAGATGTACGACAGAACAGGTTACGTCTCTTGGCCTATCATATATTTTTTTATGACTCTAACCAGGGATGTTATGCCCATCATAGTATGTTTTCAAGAGAATCTCGTTCACCATACCCAGGACATACATTCCATCTAGTTTCTGCAGTTTTACTGCACCCACGTCAGTGATGTACGCGATCACATATGGCTCTAGCCAATGTGTTTTCAACTTTCCTGGGTGTTGGAAGAATTTTTTGTCATATAGCAAAACAAGTCCTCCTACTTTGAATGGATTAACTCAGATATGGCGATCATGCCATGATTTTTGTCTTTTCTTCTCAACTGTTTGATGAAATCATGCGATGAAGCGTTCGTATTCCATCTGAATGAGCTATGATAACCTTTGTTCGACAACATCTTCATCATTCATCTCCGTCAGCGCAACAATCCTTAGACTCGGTACAATGTACTCCATTGGTAGCATAGCTTCCTGTCCATATACTAGTCTGAATGGAGTGTGTCCTGTGAGTCATTTGCAAGTTGTGAGGTACGCCCATAGCATAGTTGAGACTTTCTGATCCCAATCATCTCGGTGCACATTACATACCTTGGTTAATGCGTTCTCCATAATCTTGTTGAAGGCTTCAACCGTTCCATTCGCGTGAGGATGATAGGGTGTTGTCTTCTTATGTTGGATCTAAAACTCTACAGTCATCTCATCAATCACTGTGTTAACAAAATGCGTACCTTGGTCACTTAGTAAAATTTTTGGAAAGCCAAATCTGGTGACTACATTTTCAAATAAAGACTTTGTCACAGTCGCAATGGTACAATATTTAACAGGTGCAGCTTTAGCCCATCTGGTGAAATAGTATGTCACAGTGATAATGTAGCGCACACTAGTTCTCTTTTCTGGTGGGATAATTGGTCCAACAAAATCAACTTCCCACTTGTTGAATGCTTAAAGTTTTATCTGTGTTGCAAGTGGCATCTCATCGTGGCATGATGGTTTTCCTATTCTTTGGAAAATATCACAGCGCTTGCAGAAGCTGTTAGTATCCATGTGTATGGTTTGCCACCATAATCCTGCCTATAATGTCTTACACACACTTTCTTTTCCCACGTAGTGTCCTCATGTGACACAAGCATGTGCTTCACTCATAACCTAGGGTCATTCATAGTCAAAGACACAACATCATAGTACTTCATCCGCGCCCAGCGATCAATGTATAATCAACAGCTCTGATGAACAAGTGTTTCTTCTAATTAGTTGACATTCCTTCCAGTGCATATCCTGTGCTCAACAAGTGAATGATGGCATTAAACTCATGGTTCTGATCTTCCATCATGTGGACCACAAATAGTTACGCGTTAGGCAAATTATCTTCCAAGCTAGTTGGTTCTTTGCCACTTTCTATCCTTGATAGGTGGTCTGGCCCAACATTCAGTCGACCAGGTTTTACTATGAACTCAAAATCAAATTCCCAAAATAGGAGAATCCATCTACAGATATTCCCCCCCAACACTGGTTTGTTGACTAAGTACTTTAGTGCTGAATGATCAGTGTATATCTGAAAATGTCCACCCAACAAATAGTGTCAAAACTTTTGAAGTGCATAGACCATAGCGAGGCCTTCTCTTTCTATCGTTGTGTAGTTTTTTTACGCTGTTCATAGTTTCCTTCTAGCAAAAGAAATAGGGTGGTCAAGCGCACCCTCCCCTGGTTGGGTCAATAGTATGCTAAGCGTGATAGAAGAAGCATCGACATGCATGCAAAACTCTTTCTTCCAGTTCGAGAATACAAGTATTGGCGCAGTGGCCATTGCGTTCTTCATTTTATACAAGCTTTCTTGGCAAGTTGTTGTCTATTGAAACTATGCATCTTTCTTCAGCAGTTTCTCCATAGGTGCAATGATCGATGCGTATACTCTGTTGAACTTCCTGCATTAGCCTGTATGTACCAACAATGATCTAAGTTGTGTGACTGATGTAGGTGGTGGTAAATCGAGAATAATCGCAATCTTTGTTGGGTCAACCAAAATCTTGTCATGACATACGACGTGACCCAATAGTATACCAAATGGTGCACATAAAATACATTTCTTAGAATTAAGCGCAATCTAATACTGGCGGAAACAGCCCAACATCATACACAGACTCTCAATATTGCCTTTTACTAGACCAAACACAGTCCAATCATCAAAGTAGACTTCAAGAAATTTATGTATAAAATATTTAAAATCAAAAACTACTATTCTGGAAAAAGTAGTAGTGCATTCTTGAGTCCAAAGGGAATTACTGTATACTAATAGCATCCCCATTCCGTGACGAATGTCATTTTGTGGTGATCCTCTTTTGCGATTCTGACTTGATGATAACCCGAGAAGCCATCAGTAAATGAATACATCTCTTGCCTGCCAACGCTTTCAAGTACTTCATCTGTAAATGGCGTTGGGAATGGATCGTGCACACATGCATCATTCATCTTTCTTAGGTCTACGCAAATTCTGAATTCTCCTATTGTATTCTTATCCTGGATCACTATAGGGCTGATCCACTCCGATTCTTCAATAGGTTCGATGATTCCTGCTTCAAGAATATGATCCAATTCTGATTTTACCCTCTCTTTATACTTGGGGTTCATCCTATATGGTTGCTTCTTACTTGGTTTAGCATCTGCTGGCAGTGGTATTTTCATCTTCCCTAGATCTCCTACTATCCCCTTCATCTCTGAAAAGTTGGTAGGAAATAGGTGTTAGAAAATAGGACCATAGAGCAATAAAAAATATATAGTTAAATCATTAAACAAGATGCAAAACAAATTAAACACATTACAAAGAGACACAGATATAACATGGTTCACCCAAACGATGGGCTACATCCACAAAGAAATTGCCAGTCCTTTTATTACAGTCTAGAAAAATGAAGGGATACAACCTGCAGCAAAATCGATGCACTTCCTCTTCATGCTCTCTCACAGTCTCTCTCACAAATCACAGAGATTGTTTACAATGCAATAATACCCTACACAACCGTGTTACAATGATTTATTTTATAAGGGAAAATACCATGGGAAAATACTATGTTTAACCCAATATGATGGGTCCGAACCCCAAGGCAAGGGGAATGACAGTCACATCACTGTCATTTACATTTAAGGAATCAGCCGTGTCGCATATGTGCACTAGTTGTTAAGTTAACAAGGACAAGGTTGTGCCACCCATCAGTTGTGTCATATTGTTGCGCCACTGTCGAGTAGCAAAGACTCCATCCTTCTGACTTTGTCGAGTGCCTTGGTCGTGCGACAAGGGATTGTAATCCCTCACAAACTGCGGAAATGTGTTTCTAGCAGTTACACATTAATATATCTCAGGTGAGACTACAACTTCCTTGCAATTGTTTTCGACTGAGCTTGCTTCGTTGGGTCATTGTCTTTGGGTGTTTTGTTGGTATTATGTTTTTGTTGAACCTGGGTCGTGAGAGTGAGGAAAACCAGGCCAACATTGGCATAGAAACACGAAATGAGATAAAGGAGGGAACAAAATTTAAAATACAATGAAAATAATAGGAGTATTATTATTAATAAATGTTGTTAGAAAATAGGACCACAGAGCAATAAAAAATATATAGTTAAATCATTAAACAAGATGCAACACACATTAAACACATTACAAAGAGACACATATATAACATGGTTCAACCAAAAAATGGGCTACGTCCACAAAGAAATTTCCAGTCCTTTTATTACAGTCCAGAAAGATGAAGGGATATAACCTGTAGCAAAACCATTGCACTTCCTCTTCATGCTCTCATAGTATCTCTCACACAATCCTAGATATTGTTTTCCTTACAATACACTACCATACACAGTCGTGTTATAATGCTTTGTTTTATAGGGTAAATACCATGGGAAAATACTACGGTTAACCCAATACCATGGGTTTGAAAAAATGTTGGCCAACACACATCCCAACAAAATTTCTCGAGGGCTCCGCCCCCAAACCCCCATTTCTCGAGGGCGCTGCCCCCGAACCCCAAGGTAGGGGGAATGAGTGTACAATACATTTGGGGTAAAAAACGATTGAATAATATCTTTGGATTTGGAAGATCAAGCTCCACAACCAATAATAGGTCTCATGTAGTAAAACTGTGATCTTTGCAACTATCTCTTCATCCCAATAATCCCCTATATTGGCGAACTTTGGTTTCTATGGAAATCCAATGTTTACTTTCTTTATATCTAAGGGCTTGAGGAACTGGTCACTTGAAATGCCACTTCCTTCCACTTCCCGCATGCCCTCTGATTCTAGTATGTTTATATTAGTTGGATCATCATATGGGTCTCCGGATAGATTGTAACAAGCCATCCATTGCTGGATGGTTGCGCTGCACTAGTGAGAGTTAGCCTCTTCGACAAGAATCTCAGTAATTATCTTCTCCTTTATCGTCTGAAGCGCATCATAAACTGTATGGTGTTCATCGAAAAATTCAAATGTATGCACAAACTACTTAGCGAGGCCTTCCCAATATTGGGTTCCTTGTCGCAATTCCATGGATGCATATCAGGTTCTAGGTGTCATTTCCAATGTGTGTATGAAATGATGGACCCATTGTTTTCGTAGATATTCTGTAAATACCATGCGACAATGATTAAGATGCTCAACTGGGTCTTTTAGTCCTGAACACTTGTGATTTACGAGGGTGACCTCTTCACCAAACCTGACTTCCATCAAATTTTTTCACTGTGGCCAATCCATTATAGATTTCTTATACGCACCCCACCATCTAGCGGGTGTAGATTTTAGCACGTGGTCTAGTGTAGACAACCGTTGTGACTCTGTTATAATCCATTTGAAATTAGTTAAGAAGGTTGCAAGGTTAGGTAAACCCTCATAGGTGGGTAGCTCTCTTAACTCATTCTCCACCCATCGCACAAACCTTGTAACTCTTGCACACCTTCTCATAGAGACTTCATGTAGTCTATTTTTCCAATTCTCTAAGGCCTCCCCCGAGTCGGATGTGCAGGAACTAGCACTCTTCCAGATCAGTTTTCCATCCATTGTTGGATTGATGCAGTCTTCTTGTAATGCACTAACATTGTAGATCTGGTTGAGATAGTAAACCTGTCCTTCATTGTATACAGGCTCAACGTATCTTTGTCCTTCCAATGGATCAATGGATGACACCACTCTCGTGTCATTATCCTCAATTGAGAGGATCCTTTTCTTGAAGTTTATAATGTTTTGGTTTTCTATAGCCCAATCTATCCCTAGTAGTGCGAGATATGGGTTTGTCTCATCAACAATGTTAATGACCTCAAAGTCTGCAAATGTGTTCAACTCTTCAATGTCGACAAGGACCTGACTCAACCGACCAATGGGTATGAAATTTTCTTTATTTGCAAGTCACATATGGACATGGGACTAATCTAGGCATGGCTTGCCCATACTTTCCCAAGTTTGTCGTGTCAAAATATTGACATCAGACCCCAGGTCTAGGATGATGTAATCCATGTCATAGTCGCCTATCTGCGCAGTCATTCTTAACTCACGGCCAATTTTTAATTTCTTTCTCACTTGGTTAACTTTATTTTTAGGTCGTGGCTCTATGGGTATCTCTTCTATCATTGCTTGTAGTTCTACAATAGCATCTTTATCTTGTATTAGTGTTAATCAACTTGACAGAAAGGTTTTGAGCTTACTAACCTTTTGTGGGACCTTCTTCTGGAATATGCGTTAAAACCATTCAGGCATCTCCTTGACTTATTCGGATGTCGAAGGTACTTCTAGATCCACAAATTCTGGTCATACGTCCAAGAATACTTCCTTCTATTTCTGGATGTCAAATGGCTCCTTTTTCTCTACCGTTAGTCGTACCTATGGCTCCATTTGTTATTTTGGTTTATCTTGATAAGCTCTAGCCACAACACCTCCACATGTTATGACAGCGATAGTCAGATCTCATGGCTCCATCACAATCATCTGAACATTCATATTCGGGTTCTGCGCAGTGATAGGTCCTGCGATATTCCTTGCTTTCCATTTTGCGATCAACTTAGGACATTGCTCCTCATTATGGTCCTTCCCCTTACAATATGAAGATGTCTTTGCAGGTTCCAAGAAATATTTGGAATAGTGACTTGGTTGTCCACAGTTATAGCATGTAACTTGATCTCTTCCTCTACCAAAACCTCCTCTTCCGACTCTTCCTATGAAGTTTCCACCACCCCTTCCTTGCAAGTGTGGTTGCTGTGGAGGGTATTGATTCTGCTGGTAGTGTGGTTGGTAGTGATTTTGTTGTACGTATTGTTGTTGATGTGCATACTGAGGTTGGTACAGGTTTTGATATTTATTGGGTGGGAACTGTGTAGGCTGATACGATGCTTGCGCCTGTTCGGCCTGAGTGAGCCCTAATTTTTCATTAAGTAGGTATCAACGGTTTTTTCCTTCATAAGCTGGTATGCTCTGCAATATTTCTCATAATGCCCTCCTGACTTACAAAATTTACAGAAGAGGTTTTCCGAAGCATGTACAACTTTTTACAAATACAAACATTCTTTGTCGATATTCCCTATAAACTGGCATATCTGACACCAGGGTTGTCCATGGCCATTTAATGGGTTTCGGGTGCCCGACGTGATATAGTTCATGAAGGTTGAACAATTATCCTATGAAGGTCAAACAATTATCCTTAGTGTGTCCATCCATTCTACATTTCGTGCACCACAAATATTCTTGAGCTTCCTTACCTTTCTTAATGTCCTACAGTTGTATCGTCATATTATCCAGCTGTGATTGGATCTGGCCCATTCTTGCGGCACCATCACCAATTGGCAAGGCTTCTAACTTTATTTCCAACTCTAGCACCTCTGTCTGTGACTCAATATTTTGTTGCATCAATTTCCCTCTGAAGTGTGGTAATAGCGCGACATTAAACCACTCTTTATGCTGAACGTCCAACATTTAGAAAATAACCTTGTCCATCAAAGTTTTAAAGTGTTGGTCAAAGTCCCATACTGACTCTGTCAGTGTTTGTTTTATCTCCTTGATCTTAGTAATGCATTGTGACTCAGACTTCGATTTTATGAACTCGAATATCATTGCAGCTTGGATCTTGTCGAGGGTCTTCTGTGGTGCCCCGCCTAATGCGACACAGAACTTCATAAACTAATCCAGCACATGACCCCTTAGAGTCATGATCATCCACACCTTATTTATGTCCGCATTATGGACTAAATGAACCATCCAAATGGATTTACAGAGGAACCAATGCTACTTTGGATCTTCTGCTCCATTTCCATTGAATTTGGGTAACCGAATATCTGCCCTAGCCATTGCATTGGCGTCGGGGTTTCCTGGTAAGGGATTCAAAGGGGGTGAACCTTCTTACCTGCTAGTCATAGTACTAGCACTATTAGTATTAGCAGTCCTCTCCAAGGACGAGGCTCTTGATATTAACTCTGGTGATATCCCTGGTGTGATATAATTGTGTCCTAACCTTGGTGTCTTCGTAGAATCTTCATATTCCTATGGTCCTTCTGAAATCAATCTATCAGTCCTCCTCTTTGTCGCAAGATCCCAAACTTTTCTGTGATTGAAGTTCATGTTCACTCTCCTTGAACAAGCTAGGATTCCATCGTCCTTCTTCGAGTTTCCTTCTCTTTCCTGACCTGAATCTCCTTCCACTCCTTAGGAAGCCATCTTCTAGTTTAGGTTCTGTACTTTCAGGGAACATCTCAACTCACTTTTCCCATTTTCTCAATAAGTCATCTACGACACAACCTCCTTCCTAGGTATGCAACTCAACTATTCAACTATAAGACACCCTTCTCATAGACGAGCATCTTAATCCATGCACTGATAGATAACAAATATCTTCTTCCAGGTCCTTGGAAAAATTTTCTTTCAGCTTCGCTAAATGAGGTTATATTATCTACTGCAAAATCAGTAATATATCCTTGTAAGATATTGTCAACCCAAAAATCAATAGCTCTATAAATGGCATTACTTACACTTGTTACCTCATGAACTAATCGATCACTCCATTCACTAGCTTCTCTTATCTGGAATTTTGTTTGTCTAGTCGCCAATATTGACAACCACTCATGTAGTATAACATGAAATTCTACAAAGAAGACCTCATGAATATTAGAATATATGTACTCATCCACCCAGTTTTATGCTCTTAACCGTGTTCCTACGCTTTCTTCTTATGCAAATGCTATCATCTTAGACTCTAGCTAGTCCTCTATCTCTCTCTTTATCAGATGCCACAAAATTTCCCTCGACTCAAATGATTATGGGTCTCAAAAACGAAACCATTTTTTGGTGTCTATCACCTTCTTGTCTTGACCCATGGTTTAATAACACCACAATACCAACAATAAACCACAACACATTGGCCCGAAAGACCAAGCTCAGTCAAAAAAACCTCTGAGGCACGCGCAGTTAGAGAGGGAATTATAGTCGCTTGGCGCACATCCAAGGCATTCGTCAAAGGAAATCAGGACGATGGAGTCTATTCCTATGCGACTGGACATAACTGTATGTCAGTGTGCGTGACACAAGATTGTCCTTAACCTCCACAACTGGCGCAACTGGTGCGACAGAGCTGATTCCTTATACTCACAGAAAATTTGCGACTTGTTCTTTAATTTAGGAATTTAACCATGAACTTATACATGACATTCCCGGAATGCTTTTAATATTCGTCCATTCACTAATTAACAAGATAGTGCATACATTCAACTGTAACTAATCAATATACAATAAGAAAATAATTCAACATTCACATAAACACTCATCATCAATCAAACATTCAACACAGGAATTAATGTGGAAACCCATCTAGGGAAAACCACCAAGGTGCTCTTCATCTAGCATGAGAAATTATGTATAGCACCTTGTAGTCTGCGATCTGTAGACTGTTCTTATGATATGTATTTCTTACTCAATATTATACTCTCATGCTCTCTAGTTTATTATTCTATCTACTCATACTGATCCGCACACAACCTGGATCGACTCTTCTACTTATTATCTATGCACTCAACTGTAGATTCCTTCTACTACTAGCAGTCTATGCACACGGCTGCAAGATCTGCGGCTCAATGACCTTCTAATTATACTAGACTCTTCTCTAAGCCCTCTCTTCTACTTACTCTAACTTCCTTAGCAGGATAAACAAAACAACAAAATGATCGAACTTAACAGATGTCCTCTAACAACAATGACGAATCTCCAACCCTTATACAGAATGGGTTCTTTCTATTTATATCTTCTACGGGACCACCCAGGGTTGACTACATACTACTCATCAGTTACAGGTCATGATCAGCAGTAAAAAATGGTTACAGTCTGTCAGGGACTCACACAAGGCACTTGTAACACCCCGGTTTTGACCCCATTGCATTAGATGTATATGATGTATATATTGTAATTAATCATGGTGCGGAGCTAAAGGCCAAGGCCCCACCATTGATTAGTTATGCTATGTTTCGGATTTAAATTTCCATCGATGGTATATCGAGGCATGCGGCATACATATTGAGTTTTGTCATCATGTAAATATGCATCTTTAATTAAATAACCCAACCATCTACGTTTGTAGCAACTAAATTGAGAAGGGGCATGATTTTCACAAGGATAAGGGGGGGGGATGTCAAACCTTGATCCATGAGAGAAAAACCATGTGTCACCACCCTGTTTTGATTTTCCCATGTTTCGTTGTTGTATTCCAACCACCACCATTAAAAGCTGCTGCTGTTAGTTGGGGCAGTTATGGCTAGGAGTGGAGTGTGGAAGGACTGTCAGTCCTTGCCCACACGCACACTCCACCAGCGTGGTTGACCTCACGATGGCAAGCAAAAACCACTGCCATAACTCCAGCGGACACTCCTCTCACTCCATGATTCCATTCTTGCCCTTGGCTATTCATTCTCATGCACAGGATTTTCCTGGTTTTACTCACGCAGTTTTCCTCTATGGATTTTGTGGATGGTGTGGGTGTATACTTTCCTCATAGACTGATTGTGGGTTGGCTGTGGTCTCCCTTACATGGTGTTGTGTTGGGTTCTTGTTTACATTTTGGGGATGGGAGTCTATCCCTTCTCACACACAGGCATCTCTTCTATTTGATCTCACGTAGCCAAAAGGGGAGCCGCTTATCAGTTGTCATTCATGTTTTTCCACAGAGAGGAATTGGGTGTGTTTTCCCTCTATATTTTGGGGTCTGGTGCAAGTTTCCCTCCTGTACAAGTTGAGAGTCTATATCTTGTTCCCTAGTGCGGCATGTGTAAGTCTTTTCCACTTACTTCGTTGCCCAGGATGGACTGTTGTTTTCCCCATGTTGTGAATTGTGTTTACTGATACGTTTTGGGGATTGTTGTAATTCGCTTGGGAGTCATTTTGGCCACGATAGGGCCAAGAACGACTCAGGAGTCATTTTCCCTGTTTAAGCTGTAACAACTGATTGATTGCATGTGTGCAATGGTTGGTATTCAGAATGTGTTGGGAGCGGGGATGGGGGCTTGGGTTGCTTGATAAACCTGGTGTGTTTGGAAACCACACAGATAGAGCTAGAGGGCTAGCTTTCTTCTCCACAACCCTTGAATAGCACGGGAAGGGAAGGTAGGGCCTGAGGGACTGTGTAGCAGAGAAGGGACTGATTCCTTGTGTTGGGTGTGTTTGGGTGTCCTAGAAGTCAGGCTAGTTTTGGTGTAGGTGTTCCTAGCTCTGTAATGGGATCACCAACTTAGCATTTAGCCTTTCCCAACTCCTTGATGGCCTGATAAACCTGACCATGTTGGTTTGGCTATCTTGTTGATGGCTTGATAAACCCAACTGAGTTGGCTTGGCTGTGTTTTGTGTATCCTTGGCTATGTGTAAGCCTGCTTGTTCCTTATTCCTTGGAGAATCATGGCCAATTCGGGGGTGGCAGCATTGCTGAGAGATTAAGGAGCACGCTGGCCTATGGTTAGGTGGAATGTTACAGCAACGTAGCTGGTTATGGAACGATTTTTTATAAGATAAGCAACCTTGTCTATTTTACTTTTGCAATCCTATTTACTGTTAATTATTATGATGAACATGTTGAATGAATGCTTGTATGAATGTATGTTTCTTCCGCTGTATATGATAAATAATTGCATATGTGTATGTTCTACTTCAATGCATTCTATTTCATAATTTTTATGAATTCACATGTTCATGGGGCTGGTAGCTTGGATGGTTAATGCCATGGTAGCACCCTCTTCGTCGGTCGGAGGGTCGACGGCGTTACAACACTATCGGCCTGAATTACAAAATATTCCTTCATACGTGCGTTATAAGTAGGCTTACGCTGTCTTTAGCAACCATGATCTTCTGGTCCTATCACATTCTGACTATTACCCACTTGCACGACTGCAATCTTTCCTTTCCTCTTTCTTGAGTATGTTCTATCCTTTCATGTCGGTTCCTTTTCTTACTTTGTGACCTGTTTCCCTCTTCGTCGCATGTGATTTTCCTTCCTGGTTGTGGTCCAGCTTCTTTCTTGTCTACTTTTCCTGGCCCAACACACTCTATGGACCATGCAAGCATTTGGAAAAAAGGTGTGCAATTACCTTAGATCTTGTTTGTGCCAGAAATTGTTTCCAGACTACAAAGAAACAAGCCAACACAATCTCAAATATTCAATCAAACAAAACTAGGTTTTTAGGGTTTTTGAAAGGTTTTTCTGGTTGTGAAGCTTGGTGACAAGAGGGAATACATGCATAAGCCAAATAGGAACTAAATCACAAGTAAAGAAGAACTGAGATGTATAATATAATAACCATGTATCCAACAGAACATAACATTGAAGTTCATCCACAACTGATAAGAACTACAAGCATGAAAACTATAAACCAACAATGAAATCATCAATTGTGTATCTAAACAAGCAAGAAATGAAGCCAAAGAACAGACTCTGAGGGTAAAATGGAGCATATATTTCATAATTAGTTCATCAAATACACATGAGAGTTAAGTACTTAGCTTATCAATAAGTCAAGAGACCTCCTCTAGCCATCCAAAAGTCCAACCCTTTGTTCTATTTGTGACCTTCCTAAATACTTGTCTTTCAAAATTCAGTTAGAGTCCAAACCCTAACTGTTTTTAGCCTACTCATCGATAGGATATTGTCAAAATAATAATTACAAAAAATAAAATACTCTTCAAAAATAAAAAGTAACTATTTTTGCTAACAATGCTCATAGGTCTTTAGCAGCTTCTGCTAACAGAGCTATCCCCTCTAAGGCTTGGGCCTTTCTCCTAGATTTCTGCTGCTCAACTTCCATCTCTGTCATTCTTCTTGTAAGCTCCTTATTGTGTTCCTGTATATTTCTGATAGTCTGTTTTAACCCTGCAAACTACAAATCTGTACTTCTTTTCCTTTTTAAGGCCTCTTTGGAGACTGCAACGAGTTCTTAGTAGTGATCATTCACCTCTTCTAGGTCTTCCCTGAGTCTTCTATTAGCTGTAATCAAACCATCGTTTGTTTATTGCATATACTCTATTTGATGTTTATATTGCTTGATGGCTCTTTGCAAATTTTCCTTCTCTGAGTCAAATGCCTTGCTTCCTGTTGTACTTTGTAGCTTACTAGGCAGCCATGGGATGTTCAGTTTTCTGAAGATTTCCTCATCCTCAGGCAGCAACACTGTGGAAGTATCATGAACACTTGGGTTTTCTTGATTATCTGTTTCAGTAGGAGCATTTTCATCCATTAACATCTTGTTTTCTGAATAAGAAATCTATGTTTCATCTTTTTGTTGTTCCTTCAAAAGTTTACCTCGTATTTCCAAAAGCACAGCAGACAATTTTGTCTCGGTGAGGTTAGATTATTCTTCTGTCTTTAATGGTTTTTTCCCTTTGCTGTCACCCTTGCTAGACTCAAAATTTTCATCTGAGGAAGAAGTGTCAATCGTAGTTATTCCTTCTATTTTCAACTTAGGATTCAATAACTTCTTCATGTTTAGCCTCAATTTGTTTTTGGGTCTAGTTTTGGGTCTCCAGCCTGGAGCAAACTCTCCTACCATCTTTAAAAAATTTCCTTGATGCATGATAGAGGCAAATTCTTTAACCTTGATCTTCTTTCTCTTTGGTATTACTGTTTTATCCTCCTGACTGTAGAAGTCCCTGTGTGTGCCAACCCTAGCCTTAGCACTGACAGTCAACTCATCTCCTTCCAACAAATATGCTTCATCTTCAGACAAGATGGTAATTGGACTTCGTTGTTGGACCTTAGTATTTTCCTCATCTCCTAACACCTTTTTTGTAAAAACAATTTTTTCATCAATGAGTGCTTCATTTTGAACAGGTTGGGCTTCCTTGCGTATAAACAATAGATTTTTGTTCTCACTGTCAACTGGAAGGTGCTGAGATTCATTATCTCCTTTTGAAGGTTCTTCTACTTCTTCTAACTTGACAGATTTTTCATCTTCAGCCCTCACCTTTTGTCTTAATTTTCTAATTAGGGTTTGTCCCTTATCAATCTGCTTTCTGGTAGGCTGTCCTTCCTGGTTATTTTGGAATCCAGACCAAAAGAGAAAGTAGTCCCAAGTATTTCCTTCTTTCTGTAGAACACAGCTGATAATAAGCTTGATCAAACCATGGTGAAAGATGGACTGGGCAGTGTGGTCATGATGTTCTTTGATCCTGCTGGACATTTTCTGCAAGCTCTTTAGGAGGAAGAAAGGGAGATTCATCCTTGTTTCACCACTAAGGTGTTGAAGAAACCTAAAATGATACTTGAAGACAAAAGCATACCTCCCTTCACATGTAATGTAGCTTTGTAGAACCTTGATAGGCTCTACCCATTCAGCTCTGAAATTTTGGATGAGCACTCCCTTGCTCCAATATGGAACAATGCCAGGCAATAGATACCTTTGAGCATTGAAGGTAAATGGCACCTTTTTGAACCAAAGTTCTCCTTCATTCTTGACCCCTATTGCTTTAGCCACCAACTCTACAGTCAATTTTAACTTCAGAGTATCAAATGATACTATATCTTGGTTATAACATTGAGAAAATTTATGAGAGACTTCGGTATTATATCCATCAATATTTTTAAAGAAATTCAACCATCCAACATTCTCAAAGAGTTCAGCACAACCTGGAAACTTGTCTATCCAATTATGTTCAGTGGGCTCAGCCCTGTTGGTCTTCCCACTCTTCTTCATCTGCTTTCCCAAGGCTTGATGATGCTTCTGTGTGATTTTCAGAACCTGATAGTGACTTCACAGCCTTATTTTCCTCAAGATTTCACAGTTTTGGCAGTCAATTCTTCCTTGAACTCTCACTAGCTGATTGTCCTCGATTTTATATAGTCTGTTCTATTATCAATTCAGGGAAAGTTTGTGCCAAACTTAGATAATTTAGGTCAAACAGAGCACCAAAGGTCTTTAACAGGTCTGTTGCTGAACTTCACTAACATCACGTGCTGCTTATTTAGACCTTTTGGACTGATATCTCACTGCTGGGAGTTCGTTGAATACATGAATTTACATTTTCCTTTAACAATTTAACATTATAAGGCTTAACAGAAAAAACCCTAATTTAGCAAGCCATGACCAAGGTCACGCGGGATACCTCACTCCCAGTTTGCTGCAGGTGTTAAAAGTTGATTCATGGACTAGTTGAATGTTGAATTGAAAGCTCCAGGTGTCTTTGAGTCATCAGCTCACCTCCAACCGTCAGGCTGCAAAGCCCTAATTTCCTTCTTCAACTGCCAATTCTGATTCTTTAGCAATGTGTCTTCATTCCAGCGTATCCACTAGCTTCGTAATGCTTAATCGAGAACTTCTTTCCCATGAATCTCGCCTCAATCCATTGTCTGTCATGATTTGCCATGTCTTTACTTTTGTCTGCCACGATCTCCCTCACGTCATAGCCAACACCTGTTTACATTATTATCTTGATGAAACATGTATCAAACCTGCCTACACATGTGATTAGTCATCCCAGGAGCGAAATCATTGGAGAATTTGGCGTAAAAACTGACAAATTTTGTACCCACGATTTTCTTGTAGCGCGCCAGTGTAAAATTTAACCGTTGCGCTATAAGAAAGTTTAAAAATCAAAATTTGTGCTATTTGACCCCTAATTTAACTTTAAATTAGGTTTATATGATAAACCTTGATCTCAGCGCTTATTCATGAAACTATTAATCAACATATACCCTATAGAACCCTTCAGGACATAAGAAAGACAAAAATAATGAAAAGCTAAAGGCAAAAAGTCAGAAGTTCACTCTAAATCAAAATTCCCTAGAAGTAAGCAAATGAGCAAGCTTCAAAACACAAACAAAATATAAGACTAATGAAAACAAATTCATGACTTAACATCTGGCTCCAGTTGCGGGATGAAGTCCTCCCTGTGAGGCTTCAAGAACCTGTAGACCAGTGCCTTCTCTTCTGCTGCCTACTAGTCTGCAAAATTTCCATTGGGTTATGGAGTCCTTATTATGCTTTACTCACACCGGTATATACAATGAAAAGTAAAAATCTCCTCAAAGACTGTATAAATACTTGAGGAATCGTCCATTGACTGGACTTGACAATTCCTCACCTTCCAAAGACTGCAGGACAAAAGTGTTATTTTCCAACATCTTAGATACTAGGAAAGGGCCAAACCAGAGGTTGTCAAATTTTCCATGATTCCCTTTTTTCTCTTTCCTGGCATCCCACCTCAGAACCATATCACCAACCGATAAAGTGTTATCTTTGATTTTCCTGTCAAATCTTCTTTTAATATTCAACCTGTATAATTGTGCCCTTTCTTCCACTTTTTCCCTGTTCTGTTGTAACTCCATCATCTCATAAATTCTTCTCTGCATATCATTTGGTTCTTCTTGGCAATTCTGAAGAAACTTCATCACTGGGATACCCAATTGAATAAGAAAAACTACATCTGTGCCATACACTAATTGGAAAGGAGAAGTTCCAATTGCTTGTTTGACTGTTATCCTATCAACCCCTAATGCGTATTTTAGCATAGAATCCCATGATCTCTTATTATGCTTAAGCAACTTTCTGATACTCTGAATGATGTTTTTATTTGAGGACTCAGCTAAACCATTACCTTGGGGATAGTAATGAGTTGAATGTTTCAGCAAGATACCATTATTTTCACAAAATGCTTCCATTTCCTTTGACTTGAAAGCCTTTGCATTATCTGTTACTATTTTCTGAGGACACCCAAACCTACTAAGGATATTTTCTTCAATAAATTCCATAATCACTTTGTCTGTGGCATTCCTAGTAGGGATGGCTTCCACCCATTTGGTAAAGAATTCTGTTGCAGTTATAATCCACCTATGTTGTCCTGAGGAAGATGGACTTATCTCCCCTATAAAGTCCAGAGCCCATTGCTGGAAAGGAGCACTTACTGCAATAGGTTTTAGGGGCAATGACAACAATTTTTGTTTTCCAGCAAACTTTTGACAAGGGATACAGGCTCTTACCTGCTAATATACATCTGCAAACAAAGAGGGCCAATAGTACCCAACTCTTAAAATCTTGTATGTTGTTGCCTTCCAGTACTTGTGAGCTCCATAAGTACCCTCATGAGATTCAGAAATTACTCCTTCAATTTCAGATTTATCCAAGCATCTAAGTAGAATACCGCCTAGGTCCTTCCAGAATAACTGCTCTTCTACTAAACAATACTTAGTAGTTTTTAGCTTTAAAGATATAGCAGCTTTTCTATCTAAATGCTCAGGACATTGCAAATATAACAGAAAATACACAATGTCTGCGTACGATGTGGATGCTGAATAATAGTCCATAATCTTCTCTTTTTCCAACATTGCTTGATCTTCTTCCTGAGGTAGCTCTTCAGCCATCACATGCAATCCCAGAGCTTGACAATTTGATTCAGCCAAAAACTTGGCTAAACCTTGTCCCTTGACTAATTTGGTAGGTCTGATATCTACATCGTACTCCATGATTCTAGCAATCCACCTGCCTCTTTTCCCCTCACTATCAGGCTGTGTTAAAACCTCTTTTACAGCAGCATTAGGCACATATGAAATAACTTTAGAATGCAGAATATAGATTCTGAAAAAATTTAAAGCTTTAACCAAAGCATAGGCCTGTTTTTCTAAGATATTGTATTTTAATTCAGAATCCCCGAGGGTTTTGCTGAAGAATGCAATAGGTTGCTCCAGTCCTTCCTTATTCTTCTGCAACAAAAAAGCTGCTATTGTATCCTCTGATGCAAATGAGAATGTAAGAAATTCTCTGGTAAAATATGGACTTACTAATACAGGAGCTTCACTAAGAGCCATTTTGATCCTCTCAAATTCATTCTTTGCCTCAGTGGTCCACCTGACTTCCTGATCCTTTTTAAGCATTGCTATGATCTGCTTGATAATCTCAGCAAAGTTTGGTATAAACTAACGCAGAAAATTGATTTTACCAATGAAATATTGGACATCTTTTTTACTTCTTGGTAGACTTATTTTCAATATTGCTTTCACCCTTTCGGGGTCAATCCTTATACCATCAGCAGAAACTAAATGAACCAGTAATTTTCCCTCTTGTACAACAAAGTGTGACTTCTTTGGATTCAAGGACAGGCCAAACTTTCTACATTTCAAGAAAGTATGCTTCAAATGCTTTAGATGTTCATCATCTGATTGTGAGAAAACAGTAATATCATCCAGGTAGATTACCACAAACTTGTCAATTTTTCCTACAAAAGCCATATCCATAGCCCTCTGAAAAGTGGCTCCAGCGTTCATTAGACCAAATGGAATCTTATCATACATGAAAGTTCCCCAAGGAGTGGTAAAAGTTGTTTTCTCCTTATCATCAGGATGCATAGAAATCTGATTGTACCCTGAGAAACCATCAACCATTGAGATCCTCTGTGCCCCGACCACTTTCTGCAATATTTGCTCAATTTTAGGCAGAGGATAATTATCCTTTAGTGAAGATCTGTTCAAATTTCTAAAGTCAACACACAACCTGATTTCCCCATTCTTTTTTCTAACAGGAACTAGATTAGCCACCCATGAAGAGTACCTGAGGGGCACTATGATCTTGGCATCCAATAACTTCTTCACTTCTTTTTCAATAACAGGAAACAAGGCTGGGTTAATCCTCCTTAATTTTTGACGAAATGGTTTGACGTTTGGTTTTAAGGGGACTTTATGCTGTATAATTCCAGTGTCATATGTTCTCAATTCCTCATAAGACCATGCAAAAACATCAACGTGTTCCTTTAACAATTTAATGTACCTGTTTCTTTGTTCAGCAGTAAGTGCTTTAGAAATTTTTACCATTCTAGGCTGTTCTGCAGAGCCAATGTTACAATCCACCACATTTTCTTCTGAGGACTGAACAACAGGTTTCAAGAGTGTATCATCTTTTGAAAAAATCCTTTCCAGAGGTACCAAACCCTTCGGGATGAAATTACTTTTTAATTCAATGATTTTGTGTCCAGCTATTTTATTTTCAGCAATCTCTTCCACCTATCCATCCCCTTCATCTTCCTCTTGATCAATCAGGGAATTAGAAAACTCATGTGTAAGCTCTAAAAACCTTTTAATCTCAATGTAATCTTTGAACACTCTCCACTGCTTTACATTATCAGGTACAGATAGTCTGTACCTAACTTCAATGGGATACCTCAACTGTGTGGTCTTGGGGATTCTAAAGTGTGTAGCAGCCAAGGCCAATGAATCTACAGTCTGATTATGGTCTCTTGGAATATAGGTAATGTTAAAAGCTACAAAATAATTTTCAATCATGTCCCACACCTCATTTCGGTAGACTTTCAACAAACCCTGCTTCACTTGATAGTTGTTCTTCACCTGCTGAACAACTAATTCAGAGTCGCCAAATGTAGAAATCTGCTAAATGCCCAAATCTTTGGCAGCTTTTAATCCTAAGAGAAAAGCTTCATATTCAGCAGTATTGTTTGTAGTAATAAACTCTAATTTATACATCAGCTTTACCGTTTCACCTCCAGGGGATATAAGAAGAACCCCTGCTCCAGCATCTTCTTTGCAAGAAGATCCATCAAAGTATAATTACCATAATTCATCCTCCTGTTCTCTATTGCATTTTACTGGCTGTTCCCTTTCAACTTGTAACAAACCAGCAGTATTGTTTTCATCACTAAAATGCAACATGCAAGTACCTAGGTCTTTATCAACAGCATACAGTGGATGGTTGGTAGGGTTCTTGTCATTTGTTACAATATAGGCAAACTGAAGCTCTCTGTACAGTCTTCTGTTTTCTCCTCCAAACACAGGAATAGTAGCATATGATAAATCCATTTGTAAGGTTCCACCGACTTTCTTTACCCAAGACCTAGAGAGAAGTAACCCAAATTTAGGTGTAATATCAGCTACCACTACATCCATGATCACACTTTTCATGGGTAATTGAGTCAAACTGACAACCATGTCCTTTATTACCCCTAAACACTTCACTGCTCAGGAATCAAATGCATACAGATCATGATAGGGTTTGGTGATACTTAGACCTAAAGCCTCCATAACAGCCTTTGGCATTAAATTGTGTGATGCTTCCGAATCTAACAAACAATTATGTATCATTTGTTCATGAACTGTCAGAGTAATGTAGAATGGAGGTGAAGCACCTACTTAATTTTTAGTCTTTTCAGCCAAGGCTGATCCAATGAAAATCCTAGGATTTTCTTCTTGCAAATTCACCGTATCAGAAATAGGCTGATTGATTGCTGAATTAATCATCTTAAGAACTGATTCTTTATATGAAGGGTTTTTCATTAATTCATTTAAAGGTACATGAATCTTTAACTTACCTAATTCATTTTCCAGGATGAAATTATGCATAGTTTTGTTTACCTCTTCAACCTCCATGTTCTTCTTTTGTTTTTCTGAAACTTATCTTTTGTTTGTCACAGGATTAGATGGCTGCTTAGCAGGGACAACGGCCTTCTTCTTCGGGCTTTGTACTACATGTTTTGGACCTGACCTCAGATTCACAGTCTTCTTGAGTTCATTTTGACAGACATCAGCAGTTACATCAGTCATTTTCAGACCTAAATCATCCCCTATTTCGAACATATCAGCATCATAGCATTCTGCATTTAGAAATTCCTCCTCAGTGACAAAACCCCCAGACAATCTTTCTCCAAAATGGTTCATATCCTGATCAGTGTCCTCAAATATCACTTCATCATCAACCTCTTCTTCACCAGCAACATTGTTCTGAAGAGGTGTTGGTACTCTTTGGTCCTCAGTTTCTCTCCTTTCCCGCTGGATATCATTATTCCTTCTCTCTCTAGGCATGAAACATGGAGCAAATTGTCTTCTTAATTGGTTCTAATTGTTAGGGTTTCTTTCACCTTCTGGAACAGGCTTGCTGGAATTTTTCTCTAGTTCTAATTTGTTTAATTTTGCAGTCAAAATATTCACCAACTTAGCCATCTCATCAATTTTCCCTTCAGCAGAATGGGAAGGTGAACCTCTTGGAGCTGCTTCTTTCTTTCCTTTCCTATCATAGATTTGCTGAGTTGTTTCTTTCTTCAATCTATTGGAAGCCAATATGTTAGATTCTACTTCCAATGCTGCATCCTGCATATTCAGTAAAGAAATAGGTCTCCTTTCTCTTAGTAGTGAGGAAAATTCATGATCGAAAGCATTTGCATATGTAAGTTTTGCAGATGTTTCTGTAGGCTTTATTTCTGTACGAATTCTACTGTACATTTTGTTAAACCTCTTTGAAAAGTCTGCAATAGTTTCATCCTTTTTCCTCCTAAGGGCTCCAAACTTAGTTATTTAGTATGTATGGTCTTTGGTGTCACCCCATTGTCTCATGAAGAGATCATGAATTTCTTCAATGATAGTGATCGAGTTAGCAAGCAACTCCCTAAACCATTTTCTGGCATCTCCATCAAGGCTTTGCATGAACATTTTCATCCATACATCCTTGACTTCAATGTTTTGGTTATCAGCATAACTAAGGAAAGCTTCCCAGTGTTCTTCAGTTGTAGTTTCACCCTGTCCATTAAACCTAGGCAAGTATTTCTGATAGTCACCTCCAAGTAGTGCATTTAAAGGATGAGGCAAAACCAATGGTGCATATCTGGCTGCAACCATTTGGTCCATCATGTCTATAGGCTGATTTTGGGCTGCCATTTTAGGGCTGGCTGACTTTGGTGATGAAGAGGTTTGACTGAAACTTTGCTGAAAGGGGTTTTCACCCACTTTCAACTGAAAAAGAGGTATCTTACCAGGGGAAACTGTTTTAGCTCTCTGAAAGATTGAGGATTAGTAAAAACATGGAAGTTACCGTCAGGAATTATTGGCTTTAACCAGGGTGAATTTTCCTCTTCTTTTCTCAACACAGATGAAAGTGATAAACCATCCAACTGGTCAGGGTCACATAGGGATGGTAATGACTAAGACCTTCTAATATTTCTTGCTATCTTCAATATCTATTCAGGATCTGTAACACCCAACTGCAATGGTGAAATAGGTCTGTTTCTAGTTCCAACTCCCCTAGTAGCCACTGTGACAAACTGGTGAAAAGTAGTCTTAAAGATGTGCTGGTTTAAGTTCACCTCTTAAAACCAGTGAAATGATAAGTATCCCAGGGAAAAATATGTTTTCAACTTCGTTCCCCGGCAACGACGCCAAAGATGTTTGTGCTAGAAATTGTTTCCAGACTACAAAGAAACAAGCCAACACAATCTCAAATATTCAATCAAACAAAACTAGGTTTTTAGGGTTTTTGAAAGGTTTTTCTGGTTGTGAAGCTTGGTGACAAGAGGGAATACATTCATAAGCCAAATAGGAACTAAATCACAAGTAAATAAGAACTGAGATGTATAATATAATAACCATGTATCCAACAGAACATAACATTGAAGTTCATCCACAACTGATAAGCACTACAAGCATGAAAACTATAAACCAGGAATGAAATCATCAATTGTGTAGCTAAACAAGCAAGAAATGAAGCCAAAGAACAGACTGAAGGGTAAAATGGAGCATATATTTCATAATCAATTCATCAAATACACATGAGAGTCAAGTACTTAGCTTATCAATAAGTCAAGAGACCTCCTCTAGCCATCCAAAAGTCCAACCCTCTATTCTATTTGTGACCTTCCTAAATACTTGTCTTTCAAAATTCAGTTAGAGTCCAAACCGTAACTGTTTTTAGCCTACTCATCGATAGGATATTGTCAAAATAATAATTACAAAAAATAAAATACTCTTCAAAAATAAAAAGTAACTGTTTTTGCTAACAATGCTCATAGGTATTTAGCAGCTTCTGCTAACAAAGCTATCCCCTCTAAGGCTTGGGCCTTTCTCCTAGCTTTCTGCTGCTCAACTTCCATCTCTGTCATTCTTCTTGTAAGCTCCTTATTCTGTTGTTGTAGATTTCTAATAGTCTGTTTTAACCCTGCAAACTGCAAATCTGTAGTTCTTTTCCTTTTTAAGGCCTCTTTGGAGACTGCAATGAGTTCTTGGTAGTGATCATTCACCTCTTCTAGGTCTTCCCTGAGTCTTCTATTAGTTGTAATCAAACCATCGTTTGTTTCTTGCATATACTCTATTTGATGTTTATACTGCTTGATGGCTCTTTGCAAATTTTCCTTCTCTGAGTCAAATGCCTTGCTTCTTGTTGTACTTTGTAGCTTACTAGGCAGCCGTGGGATGTTTAGTTTTCTGAAGATTTCCTCATCCTCAGGCAGCAGCTCTGTGGAAGTATCATGAACATTTGGGTTTTCTTGATTATCTGTTTCAGCAGGAGCATTTTCATCCATTAACAGCTTGTTTTCTAAATAATAAATCTCTGTTTCATATTTTTGCTGTTCCTTCAAAAGTTTACCTCGTATTTCCAAAAACACAGTAGACAATTTTGTCTGGGTGAGGTTAGATTCTTCTTCCGTCTTTAATGGTTTTTTCCCTTTGCTGTCACCCTTGCTAGACTCAAACTTTTCATATGAGGAAGAAGTGTCAATCATAGTTCTTCCTTCTGTTTTCAACTTAGGATTCAATAACTTCTTCATGTTTAGCCTCAATTTGTTTTTGGGTCTAGTTTTGGGTCTCCAACCTGGAGCAAACTCTCCTACCATCTTTAAACTTTTTCCTCGATGCATGATAGAGGTAAATTCTTTAACCTTGATCTTCTTTCTCTTTGGTATTACTGTTTTATCCTCCTGACTGTAGAACTCTGTGTGTGTGCCAATCCTAGCCTTAGCACTGACAGTCAACTCATCTCCTTCCAACAAATATGCTTCATCTTCAGCCAAGATGGTAATTGGACTTCGTTGTTGGACCTTAGTATTTTCCTCATCTCCTAACACCTTTTTTGTAAAAACAATTTTTTCATCAATGAGTGCTTCATTTTGAACAGGCTGGGCTTCCTTGTGTATAAACAACAGATTTTTGTTCTCACTATCAACTGCAGGGTGTTGAGATTCATTATCTCCTTTTGAAGGTTCTTCCACTTCTTCTAACTTGATAGATTTTTCATCTTCAGCCCTCACCTTTTGTCTTAATTTTCTAATTAGGGTTTGTCCCTTATCAATCTGCTTTCTGGTAGGCTATCCTTCCTGGTTATTTTGGAATCTAGACCAAAAGAGAAAGTAGTCCCAAGTCTTTCCTTCTTTCTGTAGAACACAGCTGATAATAAGCTTGATCAAACCACGGTGAAAGATGGACTGGGCAGTGTGGTCATGATGTTCTTTGATCTTGCTGGACATTTTCTGTAAGCTCTTTAGCAGGAAGAAATGGAGATTCATCCTTGTTTCACCACTAAGTTGTTGAAGAAACCTAAAATGATACTTGAATACAAAAGCATACCTCCCTTCACATGTAATGTAGCTTTGTAGAACCTTGATAGGCTCTACCCGTTCAGCTCTGAAATTTTGGATGAGCACTCCCTTGCTCCAATCTGGAACAATGCCAGGCAATAGATACCTTTGAGCATTGAAGGTAAATGAAACCTTTTTGAACCAAAGTTCTCCTTCATTCTTGACCCCTATTGCTTCAACCACCAACTCTACAGTCAATTTGAACTTCAGAGTATCAAATGATACTATATCTTGGTTATAACATTGAGCAAATTTATGAGAGACTTTGGTATTATATCCATCAATATTTTTAAACAAATTCAACCATCCAGCATTCTCAAAGAGTTCAGCACAACCTGGAAACTTGTCTATCCATTTCAGTTCAGTGGGCTCAGCCCTATTGGTCTTCCCACTCTTCTTCATCTGCTTTCCCAAGGCTTGATGATGCTTCTGTGTGATTTTCAGAACCTGATATTGACTTCACAGCCTTATTTTCCTCAAGATTTCACAGTTTTGGTAGTCAATTCTTCCTTGAACTCTCACTGGATGATTGTCCTCGATTTTATACAGTCTATTGTATTATCAATTCAGGGAAAGTTTGTGCCAAACTTAGATAATTTAGGTCAAACAGAGCACCAAAGGTCTTTAACAGGTCTGTTGCTGAACTTCACTAACATCACATGTTTCTTATTTAGACCTTTTGTACTGATATCTCACTACTGGGAGTTCGTTGAATACATGAATTGACGTTTTCCTTTAACAATTTAACATTATAAGGCTTAACAGAAAAAACCCTAATTTAACAAGCCATGACCAAGGTCACGTGGGATACCTCACTCCCAGTTTGCTGCAGGTGTTAAAAGTTGATTCTTAGACTAGCTGAATGTTGAATTGAAAGCTCCAGGTGTCTTTGAGTCATCAGCTCACCTCCAACCGTCACACTACAAAGCCCTAATTTCCTTCTTCAACTACCAATTCTGATTCTTTAGCAATGTGTCTTCATTCCAGTATCTCCACTAGTTTCGTAATGCTTAATCGAGAACTTCTTTCCCGTCAATCTCGCCTCAATCCATTGTCTGTCATGATTTTCCATGTCTTTACTTCTGACTGCCACGATCTCCCTCACGTCATAGCCAACACCTGTTTACATGGTTATCTTGATGAAACACGTATCAAACCTGCCTACACATGTGATTAGTCATCCCAAGAGTGAAATCATTGGAGAATTTGGTGTAAAAACTGACAAATTTTGCACCCACGATTTTCTTGTAGCGCGCCAGTGTAAAATTTTAACCATTGCGCTACAAGAAAGTTTAAAAATCAAAATTTGTGCTAGTTGACCCCTAATTTAACTTTAAATTAGGTTTATATGATAAACCTTGATCTTAGCGCTTATTCATGAAACTATTAATCAACATATACCCTATAGAACCCTTCAGGACATAAGAAAAACAAAAATAATGAAAAGCTAAAGGCAAAAAGTCAGAAGTTCACTCTAAATCAAAATTCCCTAGAAGTAAGCAAATGAGCAAGCTTCAAAACACAAACAAAATATAAGAGTAATGAAAACAAATTGATGACTTAACATCTGGCTCCAGCTGCGGGATGAAGTCCTCCCTGTAAGGCTTCAAGAACCTGTAGACCAGTGCCTTCTCTTCTGCTACCTACTAGTCTGCAAAAATTCCATTGGCTTATGGAGTCCTGATTATGCTTTACTCACACCGGTATATACAATGAAAAGTAAAAATCTCCTCAAAGACTGTAGAAATGCTTGAGGAATCATCCATTGACTAGACTTGACAATTCCTCGCCTTCCAAAGACTGCAAGACAAAAGTGTTATTTTCCAACATCTTAGATACTAGGAAAGGGCCAAACCAGAGGTTGTCAAATTTTCCATGCTTCCCTTTTTGCTCTTTCCTGGCATCCCACCTCAGAACCATATCACCAACTGAGGAGATGAGGAGATGCCAGAACGATCTATACGGCCTTGTTTAAGGAATTCTGTGACGTTTTTGCCTAGTCATATGAGGAGATGCCATGCATTGCTCCATCTATAGTCAAGCATGAGATCCGAATATACCCTGACGCTAGACCTGTTTGGCAAAATTTTAGAACTGTTAACCCGTGTAAAGCGGTGGCAGTGAAGGCTGAAGTGGAAAAACTGCTGGAAGTCGGTTTTATTTATCCCATAGCTCTGACGGAATGGGTATCCAACCCTGTTCCTATTGATAAAAAGCAAGGGACCATACATGTCTATACTAACTTTAGAGATTTAAACAAAGCCTGTCCTAAGGACAACTATCCCACACCATTTATAGATCAAATTATTGATGCTTGCGCGGGAAGTGAAGTCTTTTCGTTTATGGATGGTTTCTCCGGATACAATAAAATTCAAATTAAACCAGAAGAAAAACATAAAATAAATTTCATTTGTCCTTGGGGTACCTTCACGTACAATAAAATGCACTTTGGATTGAAAAATGCTGGGGAAACCTTTCAGCTGGCAATGAATTTTGCCTTTCATGATATTAAAGCCATTGTCGAACCTTACGTTGATGATCTGCCTGCACATTCTCGTAAGAGGATCGATCATCTAGATCACTTATGCTTTATTTTTGAACGATGCAGATACTATAAAATTCGCTTGAATCCCCAGAAGTGTGTGTTCTGTTTCGAGTCAGGGAGACTTCTTGGATTCATTGTTTCTAACAGAGGCATTCAGGTGGATCCGTTGAAAGTTGAGGCCATTGTAAATCCGCCTCCTCCTCGTTCTATCAGGCAACTTCAAAGCTTGCAGGGGAAGTCCAATTTTCTTCGACGTTTCATTGTAAATTATGCCAAGATTACTAAATTTTTCATGCACCTATTAAAATAGGACACCCCATTTGTATGGGATGAAACTGCACAACTCGCTTTCGAGGCATTGAAAAAATCTTTGTTGTCAGCACCATTATTGCGTCCTCCATATTACTCTAGGGATTTTATATTGTATGTGGCCGCATCTGAGTTGACCATAGGGGTATTCCTAGTCCAGGAGGACAATAATCTCCAAGAGCATGTTGTTTACTATTTTAACCATGCTTTAGTCGGACTTGAACTGAGGTACTCCCACGTCGAGAAGTTGGCCTTAGCAGCTGTTTATGTTGTTCAGAGGTTACGTCACTACATCTTACTAAGGACTACGACAGTAGTAGAAGATGTTAATCCTTTTCAATATGTTTTGTCTCAACGGATAGTTGGAGGCAAATTCAACAAATGGATAGTCATTCTCCAAGAGTTTGACTTGGATTTTCAATCCGCTAAATCCAAAAAATCCTTACTTTTTGCTGAGCTTATTGCAGAATTTCCAGTAGAAGAGGATGTAGCTATTGAAGAAGACTCATTCCCAGATGAGCACATCTTTTTTATTTCCACCTCTGACCCCTGCTACGGAGATATGCTTATCTATCTCCAGACTTTGAAGTATCCTGTAGCTTTCTCATGGGAAGAACGATGTAAACTACACCTACATGCCAAGAACTACCTCATCATAGGAGATACTTTATACCGTACGGGGGTAGATTCCATTTTGTGTCGATGTCTTACCCACGAGGAAGTAGAGATTTCCCTAAATGATGGCCATAGTGGAGCATGTGGGGGTCATTTATCTGGGTTAGCAACGACCCAGAAGATATTTCGTGCTGGTTATTTCTATCCCACAGTCTTTAAAGATTGTGTGGAAGCAGTGAACCACTGTCATTCTTGTCAGCTTTACACCAGAAAAATGTGATCACATCCCACTCCGTTATTTCCTGTCATCTCAGTGGGCCCATTCATGAAGTGGGGGATTGATTATGTGACGTGTAACCTAGCCTCGGTTGGGGGGCACAAATATATCATTGTCGTTGTGGACTATTTTATGAAATGGGTAGAGGCAATGCACACCTTTAAAGCTGACGAGGAAACCGCAGCTTTCTTTGTGTTCAATCAAATTATTGCACGATTCGGTATACCTAAAGTGATTATCACTGAACATGGCAGTCATTTACAAAATATCATGATGACTGAATTGACCACTATTCTAGGATTTAGACAAGAACATTCATCTTCGTTCTATCCTCAAGCAAACGGTCAAGTCGAGGATGTTAATAAAACTTTGAAGACTATCCTTAAACGTACTATTAATGTAGCTCATTCCAACTGGCATATCATGCTATATCCTGCACTTTGGGCATATCGGACTAATGTAAAAATTGCTACAGGGTTTTAACCCTTCCAACTCGTCCATGGAGTGGAAGCTGTTATCCCAATTGAATGTGAAATCCTGTCTTTAAGAATTGTTGTTCATGTGTTACCTGATACTACTAAGCTTGAAGAACGTCTATTACATTTAGAACATCTATATGAACAACGTAGAGATGTGCTGACAACAAACCAAGCTCATAAAAATAGGGTCAAAAGCCAATATGATAAATCGGTCAAGCCTCGTCCACACAGAGCAATCGGAGGTAGAGGTGAAAACTTGTCTCTTTTGGTTAAAAAATCAAATGGTGAGTTTTTATTTATGTTTTGAACTATTTATAGAAAATTTATTTTTCAAGTGGGTTTTTCCCTATAGTTCATAATTGTTTAAAACTAATACTATATCTTTTCTTCCATGTGACAGGTTTATCATCGTTTTTAAGGTGTTTTTGCTCATATAGGATGGTTTTTTGTCATTTCACATTCATTCTGCATTTATACCTGCTCCATCTTAAACTTAGCATTAACATTTTGACCACGAACTATGGTATTTTTAACCATTATCTCCTTGTCTTTACCATTGTTCTTCCGTGTATAGGGCTTTCCTCCCATGTGTATCCTCATTTAGAACCTATTTTGTTTTTCGATACTCATGCTACAGTTGTCTTAGGTTTAGGGGAATATTTTTAGCTATTTTTCATGCCAAATTGAGCCTCATTTTGGTCTCTTTTTACAAGCTATCCCTTTATAGGACTCCCCACCCTTATGGAGTTTCTTTAGGCCCAGGTCTAACTCCTTAAAACAGACTTGACTGCCGAGTAAACTTGTCCGTTCAAGATCGTTAAGAATACATGAATGGGCATCCACATTGGTGGTAGGTTATCTCTTTTTCGAACCATGTGGAATAATACGAGAAAGGATCACTCTCTTTTCTACGGAATTGAGAAGATTATTCTCAGGTACAGGTTTATCACTTTTCTAGACCCGAGGGACTAAAATTACAAAAATGGAACTCCTAGTATGAGCTTAGTTTTCTCTTTTTCGTGCTCTGGACCTAAACATGAAAAATATTCTGAGTGTACTTTTCATTTGTCATGCTCATTAAACACCAAGAACAAAGCATCGAGTTTATTGTTGTAAGCTCCATTTCTCATACTCAAATGGATCTTTCCAAGTGATCTTGCTTTCCTTCACACTCGTAAAACTCAAGCTATATGCCGCTCTCGAAGGAGCATTGGGTAGGTGGTAATTTGACCTTTTTTGGACCTCCCTAACTAAGTACGAAAAATGTTCACCTTTTTTTCTACGGAAGTTGAGTTCTTCTGTGGTATTTTTTATACTTTTCCGGCCTCATGAGACTAAATTGGACAAAAAAGGACCCCCCTGGAGTCTTTTTTGGAGTTTTCAGACTCTCTAAATATGAAAACACCAAGTGAGCATGTACTAGTTTGGGCTCATAAAATCCACGGATTAGTGACACTATCAAGCATTATTCTTTCTTCTCTTCAAGCTTGTCAAAAAATGAAGAGAGATTTGAGTTGACTTTCCTAGACTCATTAAAATTTAACAGGGAAGGTAAGGAAGAAGTTTTTCCTTTTGTTCTCAGTTAGTGGCAGCATGTCCTCCTTGAACATAGCACTCTCCATTTTTTCCGATACTCATGTCTCAGTGTTCACTTTCAGTTCAGCTATTACTTTGAGTTTTTTACTCCTCCTCTTGTTAGTTCTACCTGGGGAATCTGATCATGTCTCCTACATGACAGATAAGTCTAGTTGTACTATCTGTAAAGTTAAAAGCTGCCTTGGGTCATCTCTATCTCATGCTCACTGTTCAAGGAATTAACCCTATGTCTGATCTATATCTTGATTCCATCATTGTCATATCTGTTACTATTTGTGTCTCCCTTCCTTTACCCAGTTCCTAGTCACTCTTGTGATCCGTTGGAGGATCTATTGCCTTCCTTATCACAGTATGGTTCTGCATCAGCATTTCTTGATGACGAATACCTAGAGTTTTGATGATCGTACCTCAGGATTCACTTTCATTGTTGGTGAATTCCTTTGCTTCAGTTGTCGATTATCACCTATTGATTGACAATCTATTGAATCCGCTCCATGTTCGACTTCAATAAAATCTATTCACATGGCTTGGATTGTACTGGTTCTTTGGAAATATTTATGAATACCTTATTAATTAGAGGAAATTTGAGGTCTAAAATGGGCCTCTTAAGGAAAATAATAAAATAATAGTTATTAATTTTGGAGGAAGAATGAAAAAAACTACTTTTTTTGTTCGTATTTTTGACATATCCCCCTGCGTTTTTACTCAAATTATGAGTGGGAGAGCTCATTCGATGAGGAATTTAATTTCACATCCAACGTGTACCCACACTGCATACTTTTGATGGACCTCACTACCCCAAAAACAAGAAATACCTAAAAAAACGTGATTATGACATCATCATCACATTTTTTTTAGGTATTTCTTATTTTTAGGGTAGCGGGGTCTGTCAAAAGTATGTAGTGTGGGTACTCATTGGATGCAGAATTAAATTTCGCATCCAATGAACTCTCCCTCTTCAAATTTGAGTAAACACACATGGAGATATGTCGAAAATACGAACAAAAAAGTAGTTTTCTTTTATGACAAATATGTCAATTCAACCATTATGGTTGACTCATTTTATTGAAATTCTATTGGTTCTTGAATTCCAATTCACAAGATTTATTGTTGGTCCATTTTCCTATAAGGCCCATTTTAGACCCCAAATTTCCTCTAATACAGTTTCACATCCATGGGCTAAGTTGCGCAAGATTATGTTGTGGTTACTTACACAGCTTCCAGATCTTTGAAGATTCATCATTATTGTATATTGTGGTTCGATCCACCTTTGTAATATACGTGGTCTTGTACTCGTACTATATGATGTACTCAAATATTGTAAAGGAGCTAGTGTTCCAGTATATTGAACATATCATCCTCAGATATGACTTTGTATATGACATTATTATGTATTTGTTTCAGGTACTACCTCTACTCCATTGGACTTCTAAGTTCTCCAAAGATAATGATTATAATTTAATTCGGCCATCGCTTCCCTCTGACCTCACACATTAGGGGGCATCTATTATCAACCCAAATGGCACTTCTCCGTCTGATTGCCAACAATTCCTTATGCTAGTACACAAAAGAACATTTTAGGATTGAAGTTTGTGAAAACACTATAGATGGGCATGACATGAGATGCATTTACCTTTCAACCAGCTTGCTACATTATTTTTCTAAGTGTGGATTGGCATACGCGACTATCTCCATTGAAACTCGCGTACATACGTGACTATTCTCATTGACAACTCGCGTACTGTATGCGATTATCTCCATTACAACCTGCGTATAGATCTATACGCGGGTTTCCTTTAAGAGACTCACGTGTCATATGCAGGTTGCCTATATTAATAGTCGAGTACATCTCCATTCGACATTAAAAAATATAAATCACGATTAATGGAGATTAGTTGGGCCTTAATCATCAACTACCCCAACCATCTCAACCTCCTCAATCTTCGAAACTACTCTATTTCCCAAAGTATAAATAGATGCCTTGGGGAGGGCATTAATCAATAAATTTTGGAGAGCGAAGTTATGCTGGTGGTATATCTTCAGAAGTCTTGGAGTAGCAGAACTCAGAGTCCTTTGGTTGCAGAGGAGTCATTGTCTCAGACGTTGGGTTGTACACTTATCTCATTCACTGATTGTTAATAAAGAGAATTCTTCTTCCAACATTGTGTTGAGTCTCTTTCATGTATTAGGGTTTGATGAATATATTTGATTAAGCACTATATATGTTGTTTATCTAACCTATTATATATACATGTATAAAATTGTACTTGGAGAATTTACTCTTTGCAGGTGAAGGAGGTGCATCCCTGAAATCTTTGGAGAGAAGTAGAGTGGAAGAAGATAAAGCTTGGATCAACCGTCGGTAATCGGGTGAGTCCAATATTTCTTCCTATTTCCTTTCTGTACTTAGCTAAAGCTAATTGTCTGCAAGTTTTAGAAGTAAGTTTGTAACCCTAGACCTTGGGTTATAAGGGTGTTTATTCCTGAACAACAAATATGTATAGGGATACTAAAACATTTCATCTTAATATATATATATATATATATATATATATATATGTATGTATGTATGTATGTATGTATGTATGTATACATATACATATACGTACACACACACACACACACACACACACACACACACATATATATATATGTATGTATGTATGTATATATATGTATATATATAATCATTCTGGTATTTATCTTCTCTTTAGAGTAATGCTAAAATAAGGGTATAGTGCCTAACTAGGCGTAATGTTATTCCTCATACTTATTAATTAAGCAAAAGCATTTTTCACTTTTATAGCTAGTTAGTTCAATCATTTAACAACTTTCCCAATTCAACTACACTATGAAAAGGTTTCGTTAAAATCATAATGTCTATTATACATAGATAATATATATATTCATTAACTTTTGTTCATGTTAATAATTGCTTCACTCACAATTTGATGAATGTGTAATTTACTATTAATTATTGTAACCAACTTCCTTTGACACGCCATCGAAAATATAATGACACCAGGTTAATTTTACTAGCTCCTTGAGGATTTACTCATCTTTTACTCTTTCCCCCTAGTGGATTCATCCCCAAATCATCTTTTAGTTGTGCCAATATTTCAGCCTCCTAACCTTATTAAACTCATCCACAATTTGATGAAGTTAGGAACAATACTTACAGTGCCTTTTACTTATGCTTTGTGTTTTCAAGTTGGCGTAGTAAGGGGATGTTACAAGATCACCAGACTTCTATGGTTGAAATTGAAGGTATGGCAAACAATCAACCTATTTCTATTTTAATTGATCCAGGTGCAAGCCCGAGTTATATATCACCTAGAATAGTTGAAGGATGTAAATTAGTACTGGAAAAGTTTGATAAGTTGTGGCTAGTACAATTAGCCACTGATACAAAACATAAAGTTACTAGTCTTGTTAAGAATTGTAAATTTATGATGAATGATTTCATTACGCATGATGATTTAAATATTCTGCCTTTAGGATCCTATGATTTGCTAATAGGAATGGATTTTCTAAAAAACACAAAGTAGTGTTAAGTTGTTTTGACAAAACCTTTACATGTACTGACAATAATGTAAACAATATAAAAGTAAAAGGGATCCTTAGGAAGGTTACAATCAGAGAAATCTATGCATTAAAAATGAAAAGATCAATTAGAAAAGGATGTAAAGTGTTTTTTGTCTATATAATGAATGATAATGAAAATGACAATAAACTAAAACTATAAGGCATACCAGTCTGGAAGGATTTTAAAGACATATTTTCGGAAGAAGTCCCTGGACTTCCTTTGAAAAGAGACATTGACTTCATGATCGGTTTGATACCCGGAGCGGTACCAACATCGAAGGCTCCTTACCGAATGAACATAATAGAACTTACAGAGCTCAAATCACAACTACAATAATTAATTGATAAAAAGTACATTCGACCTAGTGTCTCTCCCTAGGGAGCACTGCTATTATTTGTGAAAAAGAAGGACGAAACTTTAAGATTATGTATAGATTACCGACAGTTAAATAAAATGACCATTAAGGACTGTTACCCACTACCACGGATAAATGATATATTCGATCAATTCCATGGAGCAAAAATATTTTCAAAGATAGACTTAAGGTTTGGTTGTCATCAAGTACGAATAAAATATGAGGATACCTTTAAAATGACTTTGAGGACCCGCTATGGTCACTACGAGTTTGTTGTAATGCCTTTTGGGTTGACAAATGAACCCGTTGCATTCATGTTTTTAGCAAACAACATCCTAAGTAACTACCTAGATAAGTTTTTGGTTGTCTTCATCGACGACATACTAATCTACTCTAAGAAAAAACAAGAACATAAGGAACATTTAAGGATAATTCTGCAAGTGCTAAGAGAACAACTTTTTGCAAAATTCAGTAAATGTGATTTATTTAAAGATAAGATTCAATACCTCAGACACGTAGTGTCCAAGGATGGAATCTCTATCGATCCTGATAAAATAAACTCCATCACTTGTTGGTCAGTTCCTAAAAACATAACCGACATTAGTCATTTATGGGGATTATCGGATACTATCGAAAGTTCATCGAAGGATTTTTCTAAGATTGCCTACCCTATAAATTCATTACAGAAGAAAGGTAAAATGTTCGAATGGACCAAAAAATGAATGGAAAGCTTTAAAAAATTGAAACACCTATTAAATACCGCCCCGATCCTAAAATATTGTTGATCCATTCAAGGATTTCATTATATGTACCGACGCTTGCAAACAAGGGCTAGGCGAAGTTTTATTACAAGAAAAATATGTTGTGGTATATGAATCTAGGAAATTAAAAGAACATGAGAAAAACTATGTGAGACACGATTTATAACTTGCTGCCATAATTCACACCATAAAAATGCGGCAACATTACCTAATTGGAAGGAAATTTATACTTATGTTTGAGAACATAAGCCTTAAAAATTTATTTGATCAATGAAATTTGAATGCAAGACATGCAAGATGGTTGTCCTTTTTAAACAAATATAACTTCAAAATCAAACACATAAAAGGAAAAGAAAACAAAGTGGTAGACGCTCTAAGTTGTCATGCAAATTTACTGTTTGCAAGAAGCAACTATGAATCTGATCTGGAAAATCAGATTCTAAGTGTTGAAAATTTTGATATGGAATATCAGATTTTAAAAGAAAATAATGCTAAAAATGAACAAAACCAAGTAAAAACGGATTTCATCCTAAATAAAAAAGGACTATTGATGCATAAAAATAGGTTGTACATACTAAACATAACATAAATTAAACTTATAGTTATGAATGAGCTCCATAAACAACCGTATTCAGAGCATCCTGGATACCAGAAAATGATCACTATGATCAGAAAAGATTTCTTCTACCCAAGCATGAAGAAATAAATGGAAGAATACTTAGCTCGTTGTATTGAATGTCATCAAGTTAATGCATAACGTCAACATCCAACAGGATCATTGCAACCATTACCCATTCCATAATGGAAGTGGGAAACAATTAGTAAGGATATTATAATAGGCCTATCGAAGAATTTTTGACAACATGATTCAATCATGGTCGTAGTCGAAAAATTAAGTAAGGATGCTCATTTTATTCTTGTTAAATCTACCTATAAAGTTGTTAACATTGCAGATATTTTCATGAAAGAGATATTCAGGTTACACGGTGTACCAAAATTAATAGTCTCATATAGAGACACAAAATTTATAGGTAACTTCTGGAAAGTTTCGTTTAAAGGTTTAGGAACACAGTTGAATTTAAGCACTGCATATCATCCACAAACGGATGGGAATACTGAAAGGGTGACTAAATTCTTAGAGGGAATGCTAAGGATGTATTTCATGGTCAAACCAGGTAAGTGGGAAGACTACCTAGACTTTGTAGAATTTGCATATAATAATAATTTTCAAGTTTCTGCATGTATGAGTCCTTTTGAAATATTATACGGATGCAAGTGTAATACTTCAATTTCATGGAGTATTCTAGTTGATAGATTAATGTTAGGACCTGATTTATTAAAAGATATTGAACTAACCATGAAAAATCTACAAAAAAAACTTGAAGGCTACCCAAGATAGGCAGAAACGTTATGCTTATTTAAAAAGAACTCATAGAGAGTTCCATGTGGGTGATCATGTGTATATAAAGGTAAATCCCAAGAAAAATTCCTTAATACTGGGAAAGTATTCAAAATTGGAACCTAGGTATTGTGTGCCATTTTAAATTTTAGCTAAAGTAGGGCCAGTTGCATACCAGTTATCCCTACCACCCAATATTAAAGTGCATAATGTGTTTCACGTTTCTATATTAAAAATATATGTTCATGATGTCTCTCATGTGATTGATTGGAATGTAATCTAAGTGGAACCTGAAGGAGAGTTCCAAGTCAGACTGGAGTTCATTCTCAACAAGAGAGAACTTTTACTTCAGAACCGTACCATTGGACGAGTCAAAATGCAATAGAATCACCTTAGTCCAAAATAAGCTTCTTGGGAGATGAAAATATTATGTGGGATGTATATCCAAACTTATCCCAAGAAGATGAAATGGAAGAACAAAAAAAAATTATAACACAGAGGAGGGTGTTATCCTTTAAGGGGAGGTGTATGTAATACCCCTTGAATTAACAATTTATTATTAATTCTATTGGAAAAATACTTTAATTATTTATTTTATTATTTTATTATTTTTGACAAAAAAGTCAAGAATAAATGATTTTGTAATAAAACATTTTTATTTAATAAAAATATGCTAAAGGGGGACAAAAGTGGATATAGATATTAAAAAGTGTTTGTTGACCAACAAGAGGAAAAGACATGTGGCATAAGCCACCGAGTGAGAACTCAATATGCATGAGGCATCATCCCCAAAAATTAGGTCACAACTCCTAGTTGAGCGCTAAAGAATAGGAGGCTCATAAATGAATAAGTCCTAGGAAAAATATTGTATATTAGTATGTCCATGAGAAGAAGGAGGCTAGCATTGACAAGGATTAAATCTGTGAATGAAAGAGATGGTGCATTGAAGGATTTTTTTCTTGTGATTCAACGAACAAGCTCAGGGGTTCTGGAGAAAGTAACTTGGCTTCTTTGGGAGTTGGTTGGGAGGAAGAGCTTTTCCACTTTTGTTTTCCCAATGTTGGCTCTAGGTTCATAATTTATGTTAAATGTTTGTAGAATGTATATTAACTTCTAGATCTTAAGAAGATTAATGTAGAAACTATTCTATATCAGTTAGCCTAATGATGCCATGCTTAAATGTTTTGAATTATGATTTCTTTTAAAATTTGAACTATGCACATAAATAGATTGAATCGTCTATTTCTAATTAGTATCGTGTATTTCTAAACTGGACCGTCTATTTCCTGTTTGCACTACTTATTTCCAAAATTCTTCCTTAGTCTCTATTTACGGAACTGAATGTAGTATGGATCTCTAATAATATTAGAAATCATCTACTTTTATCAGATTTAAACCACAGTAAGGTTTCTATAAAAACTTATAAGTATATACAGATAGAAGTATCATCCAATGCTTATACCAATGGAAGTATTAGGATATAATACTTTTTTTATAGTATAGATATGTGCTATTTAATAATTACGAAAGGAATTAGTTTAATAATATTAATATTATAAAAACTATAGTATTCCATTTATAAATATTCTAGTAGAATACTGTTTTTATAACTAATCGTGAAAGTATAAACCAATAACCGAACCATTCATGGATGTAATTCGGAGGTCTACAATCATCCAAGAGACTATATAAATCATAGATTTATAATAATTCTACTATGTAATCATTTTTTGTCCGAAGTCTAAGTTTATCTACAAATCGAAGATCCACATTGTATATCCAAACATTTATGCAATGTTTACATTACTATTATCATTTAATCAAATTAACTAATGAACAAATCTCATAATCAGTATAGAGAAATTATAGATGCATGATTCCCAATAGAATCCAATCAAATCACAAGTTTAACTTATAAAGATACACACGCATGATAAACTACACTACAAAGATCGTGGGATCGAATCTCTTTAATGTAATTAATGAAATTTCAGTGCTGTACTAAACAAAGTTAAAACAAATGCAAATTGAATCGTAGGTATAACCATCAACCACACTACATATCACATCTTTTAAATAATTGCTTAAATCAAACATTATGGTTGTAAGTCCATGCCAAATTGCCGCCACCACATTACAACAAATGAGTCTCACAGTTGCAGACCCTACGAGGAATAATAAATCACATAATTACCCTGAAAAATAATAATATGGTTGTAAGACCATTTTAAATGGATACCATCTATTACACAGACTAAAACCCTAAGCACAAACCATTAACAAAGTCATATGGATCCAAGGATGGGCCACTGTGTTTTATATTAAACCCAATAATAGGTACAGAAGTGGTCGTAATTCCATCACGGATGGCTATCACAATTATTTAATTAAAACCACTAATACAAACAGTAATTGGAATGGAAATAAGTCCATCCAAGATGGCACCCAAAACTCTACAAATTATTTTAATAAAAACACTCCAAATCATTCAATGCATTGCTGAGGCAATAGTTCGGTGAACTTTGAGGGTTTTGTTTACAAACGCAGAACATCAGTATAAAAAACTTATCTTTTTTGCAGAGGTGTCCGCACTCATGGCCCAAGTTGTTGCCCAACTTTTACCTACAACACACAAGTAAGGGTTAGACTATAGGCAGTAAACAAACCTTAAATCCAAATAAAAGGATTTTCTTGTTAAGGTTGCGAATGGTTACCTGGGCATTTTAAAACGTAGGCTTGGGAGGAGGTCACTTTGTCGCCTCCCTCTCCAGTACCTTCATCCTACACATTTTTGCAAGTTATGGTTTGTGTTATGGCTGGAAAGTTAAAACAAATCGAAATGTATCTTTTAAAACTTGGATAAACCCTAACATTGGCATTTGGAAGCAAGGGCTAGGGGTCATCTCCTCCAGAGTACCCTTATCCCTCCTCATCCTGTAACCATTGAAAACCTTTAAGTAAATTTGGAAAAAAACTACTGTAAACCTTTTTAAAGTGTAGAGATAAGTACCAATTCTTACTCACCTGTTAAAGAAGTCTGGTTGCATGGTAGAAGGGTTGGAAGGCTCTTCGAAGCTATGGATTTGAAAGGTAGTGTAACGAACCCAAAATCCCTCAGTGTAAATTCTCAGAAAAACAATTATTTATTTTTCCTTATACTATATCAACAAGTTAATCATGTTAGTCTTTGAGAGTGTATCTTCACATTAATGTAAACTCTACTAACATTTGCATCTAAACCAACTATAATGTAATTAAATTAAGTTTCACTGAGTAGTTGACAATAGAGCTATAACTGTGACCATACTAGTAGTAGAAATAATGGTAAGAACTTTATACCTCAAATGTAGTATCATACTTCGTTGCATTGAAGGACCATCAAATTACAATCACTCTAATATAAATGAATCTTATTGAAGTTTAAACTAGACACGACCGTTTAATAGTTGCTAGACTATCCATCAATTGGAATATCAATTACACATTAATCCTTTCTTTAAAAGTCACTGACATTCCTCATAACAAGGTACCACACTTATTCTTGTATCCTTGGGAGCAACCAACCAAGATGACGCATGAATCCTGAATCCGGTACAACAAATTCATTTTATACTTGTTGTTTGAGAGATATTCCACCATTGTAATGCACCTCATACAACCACCACTTTATGTAACTTAACGTGCATATTAGTACCATAAACCTAGGAGCATAAATCTTATATACAAGGTAAATTACTTCCATAAATAAGAATAATTATTAAGAGTATTTCTTTTGAGAGTGGGTGACTGAAAACATGTGTACAACTTTCCTCCCAACTGTAGGCTTTACTTGACGTGTGTTTAGCTGTCTAAAGCCACCCCGAGCTGGGCGGCGAATCCACTAACGTAAGGGTCAAGATTTAAAATCCAACTAGAAACATCAATAAATCTTAAGTCAATTCCATTCCACACGGAGTAGAGGAAACATCGGTTTAGTTAACTTAAGCAAATGCGGACAATTGCAATTAGTTGGATCTCCTAACCAATATCAAGTTGGAGTTCCTGAACAAAGTATAGGTCTATAGGCCAGTGAGGTGGACACCATACTCTACAATAACTATACTTCATCTAAGAGGACTCGGTGTTAATATATCAATCATTATAAGTTCGATTCATAATTAATTATATATATATATACATATCTCAGCATATCTATTTCAGCCATAAGCATCAGATCTCAGCATATCTACTTCAGCCATAAGCATCATATCTCAACATATTTATTTCAGACATAAGCATCATATCTTAACATATCTAATTCAGCCACAAGCATCATATCTCAGCAAATATATTTCAGCCATAAGCATCATATCTCAGCAAATATATTTCAGCCATAAGCATCATATCTTAACATATCTAATTCAGCCACAAGCATCATATCTCAGCAAATATATTTCAGCCATAAGCATCATATCTTAACATATCTAATTCAGCCACAAGCAACATATCTCAGCATATTTATTTCAGCCATAAGCATCATATCTTAACATATCTAATTCAACCACAAGCATCATATCTCAGCAAATATATTTCAGCCATAAGCATCATATCTTAACATATCCAATTCAGCCACAAGCATCATATCTCAGCATATTTATTTCAGCCATAAGCATCATATCTTAACATATCTAATTCAGCCACAAACTATCAATTAAAATGAGAGCATCAATTCAAAACGATTCAGCTATCAAGCATAGATCCAAGGAATTTCATTACAAAAAATATTCATCTAGAAAAGAACTTCAGAGACAACGTTTTACCCTTCAGATCTTGGTCAAAATGTAGGCATATCAATACTCCGTATCTCAGCATATCCTTCAGATCTTGGTCAACACGCAGGCATATCAATACTCTGTATCTCAGCAATTTTGGCAAGTCACAGGCACATCATTATCAGATCAAAACATTATTCTACCATAACTCGACACCGATCTATCAAAGCTCACCTTACCTAAGGCCTTGTGCGCTACACACTAACATATTTCCAGCAAGCAATGAAAATAACGCCCTAAAAAATGAGGGCCAAAGTGCATTTTACAAAACGCAATAAAAATTCATATCTTCAATTAAAACCAAAACACTGAGTCAGATCTACATTAAATCCAATCGATGAAGAGAAAATCCATTCATTGTCAAAACCAATCGCTAGTATGAAGTCAAACTAACATAAATAAAATGCTGAGTCAGATCTAGATTAAATCCATATAGATGGAGAGAAATCCATTGATTGTCAAAACCAAAACGCTGGCATAAGATTCAAGATCTCCAACACATAATAACGCTGGGTTAGATCTACATTGAATCCAAATCGATGAAATGAAAATCCATTCATTGTCAAAACCAATTGCTGGTATGAATTCAAACTAACATAAATCAAAACGCTAAGTCAGATCTAGCTCAAATCCTTATAGATAGAGAGAAATCTATTCATTGTCAAAACCCAAATCGTTGGCATAAGATTCTGGATCTCTAACACAAAATAATGCTGGGTCAAATAAATATCAACACTTAACTAGCATGCTGTCAAAGGTTTGAAACACATACCATACCAGTCTCGGATAAATCCTTGGACTATTTCTCCATTCGGCCACGGTGAAATATTTTTCCAGCCACAGATCCATTCCTATTCTAGTGTGCACAAAGGCTGGATCGCTTTCAAGTCGAGCCCATTCGGATTTACCTAAAACATTAAATAATCGAGGATGCGTGCCCCTTTCCAGTGCTTCCTCTCTTCTTATACCAAAAAAAAACAATCCTTCCCTTAATTCCCGCCATAGACTCAGTTGTCAAGTCCTGAATTCTAGGAAACTCTTAAGCTTTTGTTGACATGTGGGAAAACAGACCCCATACGATCCGTCTTTTGATTGCAATCAAAAAGAGAAAGTGACACCTACTCCTCGACATGTACACATTTCCCAATGATAAAAGAAGAAAGGAGGTGGATTATTTAATTGTATAAGCACCCATTAAATCAAACGTTAATTCCTTAGTTTTTCTTAAATTCAACACTTCCTTCCAAATATTTGATACTCTCTTTAATAGTTACCAATTCTAAAATTGTTTTATTATATATATATAAATCCCTTAGTAAGACATGTATATATATATCATTTTCAAAGCTAGTTCTATCTTATCTATACATTAAAAGAAATGTTTATTTTCACTCAATACCTATTAATTCTGATAAGCTCATAATGAAACTCATAATAATGCTTTTGTGTATTCTAAGTACCAATTTTATAACGATAGTCATATCTCATTAAGTTATTTGGACCAACCATCAAAATAGCTTGTTTCAAAGGTCAAAGGAGAACATTAATCCCTTTGTCTTTTTCATGCGATGATGCCATTTCCTCCAAGTGTCTAAAATCTAGAAGTAAGCACACTA
>LPNX010697838.1:57998-191856 GCA_001517045.1 Pseudotsuga menziesii
TTTCTCTTAGTGGATTTGTCCCCAATGTTGTCTCAGTCACACACGTTTTCCAGTCTCCTAGCATTTATAACTTCCATACATTATGGATGAGGCTAGGATGGGTACTTACAGAGTTGTTTTACTTACATTTTTGTGCCCTCAGGTTGAGATAGAAAGGGGATGTTACATCCTTCCCCCCTTGGAATTAACACCATCCTTGGTGTTACATGTTTGTCAAGCCTTGTCCTTACTTCTTCTTCAGCTCCTCATTGTGTTCTTTCGCATTCTTTATGAACATAATCCAACTTTTGTTGTTATTTAACCTATTCTCTGCAAGATATAGCAAGGCCTACATATAATATCGTCATAACCATACATACTTCTACTGCCAATAGAAGAATGCATACATAAAAATTGCTTTTACTTGACATTTTACAGTGTCACCCTTTATTGAAACTCTTTAGGTGACAATTCTCCCAGCTTGCCTTTACAGTCATACCTTAATATTTTCGATTAATAGGATTACATCACGTGTTTTTAAGTCACCAACTGATATTATAAACATAGATCTACATGTCTACTAATATCAACATCCACGGGAACTCAAAATCCAACAATATTTTTTAATTTCATAATCAACAATGATTCAAATACACATATTTGTTCTATTCACCAACTGATAAACATATTACCTCATAGGAACGAATTTACCTGTAGTGCATATACCTCCTTCAAGTATTAGTCCTTACAAGTGTCTTTCTTGTCTCTCTGGATGTTCTCCATCCAAGCAAGCACTCCAAGTGCTAACAGTACCTCAAGTACTGATCCAAGCTACCCAACACATGGACGATACCCTTCTTCAGGCATATCTCCTACCTGTGCTATTCAGGGTGCTTCACCAAGCTGAGGCACTTCCTTTCTTGCACACCACAATACCTAGAGTTTATTCTCTTCACGGAGCCCCCACTCTCGTGATAGTCCTCTTACGCGGTGTGAATGTGTGTGGAAGGAGTCCTAACTAGAATGTCTTACACCTGGGCGTCCCCAGAATGCATAATGGTTCCTAGCCGGCTAGGGGGAAAACTATGTACCTCTTGTACATTTTCTTTATCACCACATTTCTCGTGGGTAGCAACTTTAAGCGCCTGATATTTCTCTCATATCCTTTAACTTTTTACAGTCATGGAGCCCGAGTTCACTTCATGGCTATAGTTCCCATGCCTGCAACAACTCCATAGATGGTTAGTTTACCACAACCTATCATTTATTCCAATAACATCAATCTTTCGAAGTAAACTACTTGTCATCATTTTTCATCTCAACTCTTTAAGTCACATCTTTACAACATTTATTGTTCATAAGAAAATAAGATCCTTTATATTGGTACATTCTTTAGTAACATCATCGATTTTATGCACCACACATTTTTCTATTCCTTGAAGGTAATGCTTTTAAGAAATGCTTCCATACTTGTGAAAATGTATAAAAGGATCAGTAGCACTAGTGGAGATGGTATAAATAGATCAATAGTCTTTGTGTGCACATCCCCAATTTCTTGCATGCCAACAATTATATGTAAAGGATACATTAAAATAGTTGTGTTTTTGTAACTAACTTGAATTCTCTTCACAACAAATTTAACCTTAACATCCTACCTTCACTTAGCATCCATTTAGTACTCTAATGGAATTCACTCATGGCAACATTCACAAGTTAATTAACAACTTCGTATAATTGACGTTGAGTTTCTAATAATTAATAGTTACACATAGATAGCATCTTCTCTTAGAACCAAATAAAATTCATTCCTCTCATCATTCACTATTATACATAACAACTAACCATTTCCATGTTTACTAATTCATGAACTATGATGATGGCAAGACTAGCCTAACAATAACAAATCATAATTCTTCCTTACAGGATATCCATTTAAGACCCGAAGTCATATGCTAGTTATGTGCATACCTATAGGTGAAACATCCGATGTTTTGTCCAAAAGTTTCTTTATGGACCCAATCTTGAGAACCATTAATTCCTCCAACCTTTGATATTAACATGCCCAATCAAATCAACAAAATTATTCCATTTCCAACATATTGTGCATACATGCAATCAGAACCATTCGACTGCCATGTACCGATGCAACTATAGGATTCAATGCAACTATTTTCTCCTAGTTTCACATGAAACATTCAAATGTAAATAGGTGTTTTCACATGTTAAATACTGTTAGTGATTCTACATTTGCACCTTTAACACCACTAACATTCATTTGATACAATTCATATTTTTCATAATCCTCACAATTTAATGCCTCTAACATGGTTACTCTTTTAGCATCACTTATCTTCATGCTTAGATCTTTTTACTATACGTGACAGATTTAGTAGAGAAAGTATTTACGAAATTTTAAGGGTAATGTAGCTACTCATTTCCTAAACGATCACTTATCAATTTTCATTTAATAGCTACCTTGTTATCTCCAAGAAATTTTTCTATTTTTCTCTCTAAGAGAATAAGTATAAGGAAAAAAAAACAATTTTCTATGTATTTTCCTATCGTAGTGGAACCTCTAAATCAACTTGGAACATATTTTCATGATCCACTTACATTTATCTATTACCCATAGTGTTCACTAAAATAGATCTAGAAGACTTACAATCAATATTCAATCCTCCTAGGTCTTTAGTAGTCCTACAATTTATTGATAATGACGTAACCCCTTCAATGCTATTCTTTAACACACATCATGATCTTCTAAGGATTCTTAAAAACCATATTCACCATGTTTCTCAATGTACCCACCCTATTACAATTTGTCCTCATGGAAGTTCTAAGAATCTTTTCCAAAAAAAATGATGTCATTAGTGGCTATTTTCAAACTATGAATGTAGGTTATAAAGGTTACTTCTTTCAGCAATTCAAAATTCCATATTACTATTCATATTAGAAGTTTTCCATGATGATTTCATCGACTCTGAGTTCGTTTATATACCTCAGTAAAACCAATTTTGTGCAAACTCAATAGAGGTGAAACAATCATCTTAGACATGCGTAAAACATCCTCGGAAGCAAAATAATAGCAAGGTACCTGTAAATATTTCATAAATATTTCGTTGGGTCTGATATTGAAGTCGTGAAGGTAATGGGCCATCTTCATTGTAATTTTGAGAAGTTGTTAAAATCTCCCCTGCATGATTACACACTCAACTAATATATAAAATATCCATAGTTGGTACATCTTAAGGTACCTTTGTTGCGGATCAATGTGAACTTGTTGATTCCTGTTATCTCAAACAAAATTCGATAGTCAGTTTCTAAAACAAAATACGTATGATCATTTTGAGTCCAAATAGGCCCGAGTGTTTCAACTTGGGCTCTGATACCATATGTAACGAACCCAAAATTCCTCAGTGTAAATTCTCAGAAAAACACTTATTTATTTTTCCTTATACTATATCAACAAGTCAATCATGTTAGTCTTTGAGAGTGTATCCTCGCATTAATGTAAACTCTACTAACATTTGCATCTAAACCAACTATAATGTAATTAAATTAAGTTTCACTGAGTAGTTGACAATAGAGCTATAACTGTGACCATACTAGTAGCATAAATAATGGTAAGAACTTTATATCTCAAATACAGTATCATACTTCGTTGCATTGAAGGACCATCAAATTACAATCACTCTAATATAAATGAATCTTATTGAAGTTTAAACTAGACACAACCGTTTAATAGTTGCTAGACTATCCCTCGATTGGGATATCAATTGCACATTAATCCTTTCTTTAAAAGTCGTTGACATTCCTCATAACAAGGTACCACACTTGTTCTTGTATCCTTGGGAGCAACCAACCAAGATGACGCATGAATCTTGAATCCTGTACAACAAATTCATTTAATACTTGTTGTTCGAGAGATATTCCACCATTGTAATGCACCTCCTGCAACCACCTCTTTATGTAACTTAACATGCATATTAGTACCATAAACATAGGAGCATAAATCTTATATACAAGGTAAATTACTTCCATAAATAAGAATAACTATTGAGAGTATTTCTTTTGAGCGTGGGTGACTGAAAACGTGTGTACGACTTTCCTCCCAACTGTAGGCTTTACTTGACGTGTGTTTAGCTGTCTAAAGCCACTCCCGAGCTGGGAGACGAATCCACTAAGGTAAGGGTCAAGATTTCAAAGCCAGCTAGAAACATCAATAAATCTTAAGTCAATTCCATTCCACACGGAGCAGAGGAAACACCGGTTCAATTAACTTAAGCAAATGCGGACAGTTGCAATTAGTTGGATCTCCTAACCAATATCAAGTTGGAGTTCCTGAACAAAGTATAGTTCTATAGGCCAATGAGGTGGACACCATACTCTACCGTATAACTATACTTAATCTAAGTGGACTCGGTGTTAATAAATATCAATCATTATAAGTTCGATTCGTAATTAAGTTCATATATATACATATCTCAGCATATTTATTTCAGCCATAAGCATCATATCTTAACATATCTAATTCAGCCACAAGCATCATATCTCAGAAAATATATTTCAGCCATAAGCATCATATCTTAACATATCTAATTCAACCACAAGCATCATATCTCAGCAAATATATTTCAGCCATAAGCATCATATCTTAACATATCTAATTCAACCACAAGCATCATATCTCAGCATATTTATTTCAGCCATAAGCATCATATCTTAACATATCTAATTCAGCCACAAGCATCATATCTTAGCAAATATATTTTAGCCATAAGCATCATATCTTCACATATCTAATTCAGCCACAAGCATCATATCTCAGCATATTTATTTCAACCATAAGCATCATATCTTAACATATCTAATTCAGCCACAAACTATCAATTAAAATGAGAGCATCAATTCAAAACAATTCAGCTATCAAGCAGAGATCCAAGGCATTTCATTACAAAAAAGATTCAATTGGAAAAGAACTTCAGAGACAATGTTTTACCCTTCAGATCTTGGTCAACACATAGGCATATCAATACTCCATATCTCAGCATATCCTTCAGATCTTGGTCAACACGTAGGCATATCAATACTCCATATCTCAGCATATCCTTCAGATCTTGGTCAACACACATGCATATCAATACTCCATATCTCAGCAACTTTGGCAAGTCGCAGGCACATCATTATCAAATCAGAACATTATTCTACCATAAATCGACATCAATCTATCAAAGCTCACTTTGCCTAAGGTGTGCGCTACAGACTAACAGATTTCAAGCAAGTAATGAAAATAATGCCCTAAAAAATGAGGTCCAAAGTGCATTTTACAAAAAAAAATAAAAATTCATATCTTCAATTAAAACCAAAACGTTGAGTCAGATCTGCATTGAATCCAATCGATGAAGAGAAAATCCATTCATTGTCAAAACCAATCGTTGGTATGAAGTCAAACTAACATAAATAAAATGCTGAGTCAGATCTAGATTAAATCCATATAGATGGAGAGAAATCCATTCATTATCAAAACCAAAACGTTGGCATAAGATTTGAGATCTCCAACACATAATAAAGTTGGGTTAGATCTACATTGAATCTAAATCGATGAATAGAAAATCCATTCATTGTCAAAACCAATTGCTGGTATGAATTCAAACTAACATAAATCAAAACACCGAGTCAGATCTAGCTCAAATCCATATAGATAGAGAGAAATCCATTCATTGTCAAAACCCAAATCACTGGCATAAGATTTTGGATCTCTAACACAAAATAATGTTGGGTCATATAAATATCAACCCTTAACTAGCATGCTGTCAAAGGTTTGAAACACATACCATACCAGTCTCGGATAAATTCCTGGACTATTTCTCCCTTTAGCCACGGTGAAATATTTTTTCGGCCACAGATCCATTCCTATTCTGGTGCACACAAAGGATGGATCCCTTTCAAGTTGAGCCCATTCGGATTTACCTAAAACCTAAAATAATCAAGGAGGCGTGCCCCTTTCCAGTGCTTCCTCTCTTCTTATACCAAAAAAAAGCAATCCTACCCTTGATTCCCGCCATAGACTTAGCTGTCAGGTCCTGAATTCTAGGAAACTCTTAAGCTTTTATTGACAGGTGGGAAAACAAACCCCATACAATCCGTCTTTTGATTGCAATCAAAAGGATAAAGTGACACCTACTCCTCGACATGTATACCTTTTCCAATGATAAAAGAATAAAGGAGGTGGATTATTTAATTGTATAAGCACCCATTAACTCAAACATTAATTCCTTAATTTTTCTTAAATTCAACACTTCCTTCCAAATACTGATATTCTCGATATTCTCTTTAATAGTTACCAATTCTAAAATTGTTTTATTATATATATAGAAATCCCTTAGTAATACATACATATATATAATTTTCAAAGCTAGTTCTATCTTATCTATACATTAAAAGAAATGTTTCTTTTCACTCAATACCTATTAATTCTGAAAAGCTCATAATGAAACTCACAATAATGCTTTTGTGTAATCTAAGTACCAATTTTATAACGATAGTCATATCTCATTAAGTTATTTGGACCAACCATCAAAATATCCTATTTCAAAGGTCAAAGGAGAACATTAATCCCTTTGTCTTTTTCATGCGATGATGCCATTTCCTCCAAGTGTCTAAAATCTAGAAGTAAGCACACTATTGTTTTCATAGTTAATTGATTCTTAATCTACTTGACAATATATATATATATATATATGGGAGAGTGTTAGAGTAAACGCAACTCCCTATTCTCCACAATAAAAGTACCATGATGACACATAACATCATTCATTGATTTTCCCAGGCTTAAATTGCTTGCACACCCTTTCCCCTAGTGGATTTGTCCCCAATGTCGTCTCAGTCGCACACGTTTTCCAATCTTCTAGCATTTATAACTTCCATACATTATTGGATGAGGCTAGGATGGGTACTTACAGAGTCATTTTACTTACATTTTTGTGCCCTCTGGTCGAGGTAGAAAGGGGATGTTACAGGTAGACACTTGAGGAAGCCTTTGGAAATACTTACCTCAGAAGAATCAGGCAATGCCATTATTGTAGTAAGAAAGGAGCAGAGTTCACCCGCCAAGCCTAATCCATTAACATCGTAAAACCAGATTAAGAATCATAGAGAGCAGAGCTCAGCCCTTGACTGGCCTCCAACCAAAAAACCCCACCAAACGAGAGCTAAGAAAAAGTAAAGGACCTTTTACAAACCCTATGAAATAGTAATATCTCACCATCCAGGTGTAGGGGTGAGATCAAATTATCATTCCAACTCAGAGCCTTTCTCCGATGTCAACTCACAGCTACCTTTCTACGTTGTCAACTCACAGCTAGGATAATTATTTAATTCAACCAAGTACCATAATAAATCACTGACATAACATCATTAAAAACTCTAATCATTGCATACATTCGAACCTTGGAATATGAATAAGATTTCCAAACCATATACTACACCGTGGAAACCTTGGTATACTATATATATATATAACCATAGCTAAAATAAAAACCCAAGGTTAAATTTGATGGTATAAATAAGGCGTGTTCACTAATTTAACATATGCTGAGAACATTCGTAAGGATAGGAATGACATATAACACCTTCATGGTTATTCCAAGGTCTACATCCTTCACACCATAATCATACACGTTATTCATAATGTTTTATAAATGCTAAGATCACCGAAATAGCTATCATCTTGGTGCTTTGGCCATCATTTTATTTACAACTATAACATATTACTATGCTTTAAAAACATCAAACTACATTGCATGCATCATATGGTTTCATGCCTTGTAATACTTAATACCTTGAAATCATCATATAACCATAGGGTATTGTATATACACCATGAACATCAAGAAAGTGCACTTAGTCCAAACCATGTAGTCACATGCCAACAATAAGTATTTTAAACCCTCAGTTTTTATTGATAACAAGAGGTCATCATATGGAGAACCATGCGCTTTACAAACCCTAAGCTTCTCACACTTAGGGAAGGTCTTTACACACATAGTATACACTATGGTAATTCCAAGTCCTTGAAAATATAATGCAATTGATGGGATGGGGTCAAGACCATGAACAATATCCCATGCCTTAGGCTAGTTCAACCTATTATAAAGATAAAGTAAATAATAATAGGTATAAACATAGTACATCACCCGCGTAGACATGGATGAAGGTTCTAGAAGGAGCTAGCCATCGCAATCATCAGCATGACATGTCATAACCAAGAGGACAAAGGTATTCAAAATAACATAAGTAAAACATAGAAATATGCTAAGTAAGTATAAAAGTAATGCATGTTTTTTTTTATTTACTATTTTTAGGTGTGTTACAGAGTTACTGATATAACTGGATCAGGAAAATAACTTTCTCGAAACAAATTGCATCAAATCCCACTTTCTATTATAGAAATGGCCAGGTTCATACAGATTACCACTACCATTTACCAGACCCAGACTTGGGTGGGGTACACTTACCTTTTATTAGTTATAAGCCATTGGGACTAAGCCCTTTTATTCATCGTTCGTAGTACTTTGACATTTTGGGGACAACGTAGGTCAATGTCAAGCACTAAATTTCACTCTACGACTGATGCATAAACTCAATGATGTGAATATGAGGAATCGAGCACTAATTTCATTAATTCTGACATTAAACTCATAGGCCTTTGCATTTACACAACTTCATAAGTTTGTCAGAACAAGATCTGCATAATCTCTATGAGAGGATCGTCCTCTATCTTAACACAACTAGAAATTCGACTCTGTGCCTAGTGTGATAAGGGTGCATTTCAATATCTTCCACAATCTCCTAATGAGGGGCGGAGCCCCTCGCCTGAACATTCTATTTTATTTATTGAATCACCATTTATTTGCATCGGTGCCATGATTTGGGAAATCAATATTAGCATGCATTCCTTTAACCTTTCCCCCACCACCTGGTAGCTCACACATTCTTCTTTGGTGGCTACGGGTGTATTCACAAATGCTTGCCCCATCAAACACCCCATCCAGGGAGTAGTGATCCTTCTTGGTGAGGATCAATAGGGTACAATAAGTAGTGGAGTTATTGTGAGGTACTGAGACAACTAGATCAGGACAGTAACTTTCTCAAAACGAATCGGTTCACTATTACTAGAGGGAATTTAACAGTATCAAATCCCACTTTCCAATATATAAATGGCTAGGTTCATATGGATTACCACTACCCTTAATGAGACCTAGACCTGGGTGGGGATAAACTGCCCTTTTATTAATTATAAGCCAATGGGACTAATCCCTTTTATTAATAGTCTGTAGTACTTTGAAATTTTCGGGGAACGCGTAGGTCAATGTCAAGCACTAACTTGCACTCTACGACTGCTGCATAAAACCAATGATGTGAATATGAGGAATCGAGCACTTATTTCATTATTTCTAACATTACACTTGCAGGCGTTTGCATTTAGACAACTTCATAAGTTTATCAGAACAATATCTGCACAATCTCTGTGAGATGATCGTCCATGTACTTCGACATTTTCGGGGACAACACAGATCAAATAGTTGTGGTGGGGCAATTTATTATCGATAGATATATTTTGTTTTTGTGTAATGGCTTGGGTTTCCACATATCATTGAAATGACTTTTCATTTACTATTACAAGTAACATTATAAGTGTCACTTAAAGCCATAAATTATATAATTGTCATTTAAATAACTTTTGTTAATCATAAACAAATATTATAAAAAAAAATCACATACAAAATTATTAAAATTTAAATATCAATTACATTGTTAATCATAATGTAATATTTTTTCAAATTTAAATATTATTCTCATTTTTTTTTGCAAATGTTCAATTTTTTGTTAAATATCTAAATACAAAATTAGTATTTAGATATTTAATAACCATTTCACTAAATTTGACTTTATTTCAACCTAATAAATAAAAACTTATATTTAAAAATACAAAATCAACGTTTAAAAATGTTAATATATAAAATTCTAAAAATACAAAATTGGAATCAAAAGTACAACTAAGATTCAGAAAGAATGGATATTGGATAAATGTAATTTATTTGTAAATAAATTATCATAACTATTTATTTCATAAATAAATTTTATAACAATGTAAAAAATATTTTTAAATCAAATTTAAAGATAACAACAAAATAAATATATATCTTTTACCAAAGAGGCACATCAAAATTTATAAATTTTGATTAACTTTCGTTAACCATAAACAAATATCATATAAAAAAATCACATCCAAAATTATTAAAATTTAAATATCAATAACATTGTTTATTATAATGTACTTTTTTTTAATTTAGATATTAATCACGTTGTTTTTTGCAAATTTCAAAGTTTTAAAAATAATTCACACATACAAACAAAATTAAACAATTTAATTAACCATATAATATATTATACTTTTTTACAATTAAAAAAATTTAAAATTTAAATAACACCCATTACCATAACTACTTTAGATCTTACATCATGCCATAATTAATTTACATCTTACATTATAGACACATTTTAAATATAACAAGCTTTTCCATCTCAATTCCTTTAAAATATTTTACATGGAAAACAATTAAAAGAAATTATTATCAGAAATGGATGGTTCTCATTATATCCGACCACCCAGGGAAACACATTTATTAATTACATTCACTACCATAATTAATTTAGATCTTACATCATGCCATAATTAATTTACATATTACATCATAGACATATTTTAAATATAACAAGTTTTGCCATCTCAATTCCTTTAAAATATTTTTTTTTTCCAAGAAAAAAAAGCGTAATTTCATTCATCTTTCGAGATCAAAATTACATTCTGAATATTCACTGAAACGTGAATTCTGGTCCACCATAAACTGGTTCCATTCGAGAGACTCTAAGGTCTTCTGTTAGAAAATTCAAAAAAGAGCATGCGCAAATGCTTTTTCAGGATTTTTATAATCGGTTCATAGCTCTGTTCTTATATCAACAAAACAAAAAGGAAATCTGTTATAACATTACTGTTCGTGCTACAGCACTGCCTTCTATAAATAAAACATTATGAGCATACATAGATGCGATCCATGGAAACTATGATCGGAATCATAACTCCTTACCACTGCAAAGAAATTGTTTACTGTTCTTAAAACAAGTTAGAGACCTGCAAAATGCCTCAATATGATCAAAAGAAAAGGCTGTCGATAATTAAAAGAGTTCTATAAACGGCCTGTGGTAAAAGGCCTACAATCTGCCATTATGAGTTTCTTTCACCGTCCATAAACCTTCTACCAGCCGGAGCCCATCCTTGGAAGCTTTGTCCGCTTCCTTGTTGTTTTCCCTGTACACATGCCTGCATGTAAAAGAGTCAAGACGCTGTAGAAGCTGCCGGATAGAGTAAATAATATGTGATAGTCTCAGATGCCTGCAATCTTGTGTCTGATTGATCCAGTTTATAACATTCATTGAGTCTCCCAGAAAATTTAGTTCAGTGCAGCCTTTTTCTATTGCAAACATCAGTAGTAATTTGAGGCTCATTAACTCTGCATAATTATTTGTGCCCCCCCCAAGTCCCATAGACAAAACGAAGAAATGTGACTCAGAAAGGTGAAGAACTGTGCCTCCTCCACACAGGTTATTTTGTGCTGCCCCATTGAAAAAATCCCACGGCTTGGTTCTGTCTATATCCAATTCTAATTGCCTTCATTCTCTTGCATCCCTTAAGTGGACAGGAAGAGATTTGTAGAACCCCACAGCCAAAGCCCCTATGATAGCCGGCGTACTTGAAGTATCCTTAAATATTGCCTTATTACGTGCTAGCCATATCCCCCAAATGACCAACAGAGGTAAGATTTTATATTGTTTTTGTGGTGTCCTCCTCCACCAAGAGTCCGAGGCAGCTCCAATAGATTCCCCTGCCCATTGGCAATTGAAACCAATCAACGTGGAAACTTCCCTCCAGACTTCAGATGAGAAACAGCAAGTATAGAACAGATGATGTGTGGTTTCCAACTCCCGTTTACACAACACACACCAGCCCGGCCCTTGAAAAGTTCGCTTCTGTAGCACGTCCCAGGTAGGTACTTTGTTATTTAAAACACACCACATGAACAGCTTAGTTTTAGCTGGGCACTTAAGCTTCCATAAGGGCTTCCACCACTAGACTTCTTCCCTTAATGCCACCCCTGCACTTAAGAATAAGTACCCTACCTTAGGGGTATAAGCACCCCCCGGGTCAGCATCCCACACCAGTAAATCCTCGTGTTCTGTTAGTATAATATGGGCCCTGTCCAGTTCCCTGATGTAATTCTCCACAAATCCAATCTCCCGCTCCCCCAGCCCTAAAGAATTGGCCCTTCTCCATAATTGTATCCACGGTTCAGCTGGCCTTGGAACAACAAGATGATTTAGTGTGATGATCCCTACATGACCGAGAGCCTCAATAACATCAAGAGGGAGAAGATGTTGATGTGTGCTGCCCAGCCAGGGATCCCTTCCAATCAGAACACTTTCCCCATTTCCAACATCCCATGCGAGATTGTTTTCGATCAGATTAAAATATTTAACAATTGCTTTCCAGATCACTGATCCCCCTGTATGTGATTTCCTGGGATTTCTGATCCAGTCTAATAGACTCTCCCCAGGGAGATATTTCTGAATGATCACCCACGTCCACAGACTGCTGAACTTCACCAATCTCTAGCCACCCTTAGCAGCCAAGGCTTTTGAGAATAAGAATATGTCCTTTAGGCCCCATCCTCCTAATCCTTTTGGGGCTGCAATCCTTTTCCAATTAACCCAAGGAGTATTCTGGTCTTCCTTTTTTCCACTCCATAGGAATTTGAAGCAGATCCTCCTAATCCTTTCAAGAATCCCTTTCGGTATCCAGGAGAGAGCCATCCAATATACCGATATTACCTCCAGCACAGCTTTAACTAATACTAATCTTCCTGCACGAGACAACCACTTGTGACTCCAGACCTTTAATCGTTTTTCAACCTTCCCAACCAGCCGGAACCAGTCCTGTTTCCGATAAAGGTTTATTTTCAGAAAGAACCCAAGATATTTGAGCCCTTCATCCAATCCAGCAGTAGAAAAAGGAAAGATCCTCGTAAGCTCAGCCTCCTCTTCCGGTCTTAACAAGTGGGTAGTCAGAGAAGATTTATCAGAATTTATCACCATTCCTGTAGCCTTTGAGAAGAGTTCAAAAATCTCCTGCAAAGCTCGAGTCTCTCTTCTAGCACCAGAGCAAAAGATCAGAACATCATCTACGAAGAGAAAATGTGTAATATTTAAATTTGGTGCTAGTTGTATCCCAGAAAATTGACCCTCTGCTCTAGCTACTCTAATAGCCCTGCTTAGACCTTCAGCAACAAGTAGAAAAAGGAGTGGAGACAAGGGACACCCTTGTCTTAGACCTCTCTCCGCATGAAAAAAGGGGGAGGCCGCTCCATTGATCAGCACCGAAAAAGAGACAGTAGTTATACAAGACATAATCCAATGAATAAAATTGATGCCAAAACCAAGATGGGTTAGGAGAAACCTCAGATAAAGCCAACTAACTCTATCATATGCCTTGGAAAGATCAATTTTAAGAATAGACCCCTTCAGCCTTCTGGTTTTTAAACTGTGAAGCCCTTCCTGTGCTACCCCTATTGCCTCATGGATCTGGCGCCCTTCCAGGAAGCCAAACTGTTCAATTATTATTATTTACATGGGAAAACAATTAAATAAAATTATTATCTTTCCTTTATGTTTGTAAGAGGTTGTTTTAGAACCAGGGCAGATCCAAATCCGAGAGGGATCGAATCTCTTCTTAGGTATCCATTGATTTGATTCAAACCAGAAGACATATCTTTTTATTTAAGGTTCACATATAATATTTTTATTATTAATATTTAATATTATTTATAACCGACATATAATATTTATTATTATTTTTTATTTTATTAGGAACAAACATTACAACAATTTCCCATACATGGTTTTAAACCACATGCAAGGCCCTCCTACAACCATGGGTTGTTTAGAAGGCCTTGCACATGGTCTTAAAGCCATTTGCAAGGCCCTCCTAAACCATGTACAATAAAACGATGGGTTGTTTAGGAGGCCTTGCACATGGTTTTAAAACCATGTGCAAGGCCCTCCTAAACCATGTACAATAAAACCATGGGTTGTTTAGAAGACCTTGCACATGGTTTTAAAACCATGTTCACATAGATTTAAAACCATGCACATGGTTTATGTGCAAGGCCAACATTTTTTTGAGCATAATTCAATTTTTTATTTTTTTATTATTTTGTTAGATAGGAACATTACAACATCTCCCCCATATTGTGTTTTTTCGTGACCCGCATTTTTTTTATGGATAATTAAATTTTTACTTTTTTATTGTTTTGTTAGGTAGGAAGATTACAACATCTCCCCCATATTAGGTTGTTCTTTTGGCTGACATTTATTTTGGCCTATAATTTAAAAAAAATTATTAATAAAAATAACGTTACGTAACGTTACAAGATCTCCCCTATACTGGGCTGTAGAGCGCCTCTCGGCGCAATCAGTTTCATAAAGATTTCATTTCTTTTTCCCTCTGTTATTCATATTATCTAGTAACATTTGATTCATTTCCATAATTCTTTCATTGTCTAATTTTACAGTCAACAGTTCCTCTTTTAACTCCTTAACTGTCTTTATTAACTTTGGATTACTCATATCTACATAAAATTTGTCGCGATTGTTATGTTGAGAACCATTTTCTACAGATGCTTCAGCACCTTCCATTTTCCTGCAAAATAGATTTTATATTTCTGTATAGAAATAAATGCAAATAAAATTAGTATATTGGTTTTCTTACTTAGATGTGAGTGAGTCAATCAGGTCTAGTGTTTGGAAACTCGTTCTAATACCACATGGAACATCCTTAAAATTTCGTAAAATAATTTTTATTTATTTATTACTGCATGTAACTAGTGATTCCTTGGGAATAAATTAAGGAGATGTTATACTTCATAGATCCTTTGTCGTAACATAAAGGTTTAAACCTAAACGCAAGTTTTACTTTTCTATGATAGTTTGTCATTTGCATGTTTTGTTGTGAGTTGTTGTCAGTATTACATCATACATTGTAGTTGACAATGTTTTGTGACAATAATTGTTTGTAAAACTCTGTTAAGACTGTTTGTAGTTTTTCTTCAGTTTGGTTCTACTTTTGAGTTGTTCAAGGAAATAGGTCATGGTATTACTTAGTATTTTTTACTAACGCATGAACCTTTGTTTAACTTGTGCAGGTGGGTGGATCACCCCGACAATCAAAGCCAAAGAACAACTTAGAGTTCAAAAGCCACAAGTGCCAGGGAAAAAGAGTGGTCCTATAGCCTTGGGAAAAAGACCTAAACCTTAACCTTAGTTTTGATGATCTCATACTATATCTACCTTTTTAACCTAAGTGAAGGTTCTCACTAAAGTACCCACTAAAAAACCTTACCAAAGCATGTAAATTGAAGTGTTTTCAACTCTGGATACGATAATATTCCAAGCAAACATATGCTAGTTTTGTGTACGTATGTAGTCATGAGTATTTAAGACTTTGATGCGAATCTTGACAAAATAAGGAACATGGAATTAATTTTTTTTACTGTCCGACCATGTGAAAACAATAAAGATCCCACTTGACAAAAACCAAACCTGGTGCAAAACCCTAGGGGTTTAATGCACCTCGAAAATCACATCCATCCATTCGAAAGGTTTTTTCCTACTTTGAGTTGTTTTCCCAATTGTACATTTGGTCTCTGGATGTCTAAACAGAGATGGAGGAGCCATCACCTTTGGCCCTCTACACCTCATGATGACACCTTAGAAGTTTACATTTGTGGATGGGGTTTTTATAGTTCGATAGAATTGTTAATACTAAGAAGGGTAAGCTTCTCTGTAATTTTGAGTTTTAATTTCTTGTTTTTATAAAAATGGTAACAAAACTATTGTTTTAACTTTTGGAAGAAATGTAACAAACTGCAGGAGATACGCAGGTCAGTTTATCTGCGACGAAGGTCATAGGTTGGAAAGTGACCATGAAATTTCTTCGAGCAGTAAGAATCATGGCCTACCCTAGCAAGGTTCTGTAGGAACAATCTTAGTCTTGTGGGGTTTCCATTCTATGTTGGTTTGTCTATATGAGAGTGATGCATTTACTTTGGTATAGAAAGAAATTGTTACTGTAAAAGGATTTCTTCCATCCTCTATGGGTTCGTATGACTATGCAACTCTGTGTAATTTTGTTTAGTGCTAGAACTTGTTAATAATTTGAGTACCTGTGAGGGTTTCGATACGATATCTCTGTTTATTTTGTTTCTTAAGTCACAATTTAAATTCTAGAACTGTAAGGAATTATTGTTTGTGGAGTATTATGACTATGCCACTTTCTTTTGGATGATATGATATTTAAAATATATTTATGCCAGTTATTTCTATGTGAAACATCTTCATTCCCTTTTTATTGACTCGTGAGGGCTTCATAACTTAGTTTAGTTTGACAGTGCACAACGCTCTAGCTGTGAGGCTTATATTGTCTAATTTGTTTTGGGCTTCGAAACAACTTCCATTACATTTTATTTCTTTGATGTAGCATGAAGGTCTCATAGCTTACTTTTGAATTTTGGTTTCAACTAAGGAGCCTCAATCGTAGTTTAATATTGGTTTACTTTATAATAGTAGTGTTTATGGGACAAATCCCATGAGGTTTCTCTGTGTACCTTCTTTACTTTACTTTCTATAATGGAGGCTATGTGTTAACATGATTAAAATATTGTTTAAAGAGTCCTTCAATTGGTTACCACTCTTATTGCAAGAACTCTCGGTGAAATCGTAAAGTGAAAAGCAGAAGAGCTTTTAAAGTAGCTAGGGTTATTTTACTGTTTACTATTAAATTTGTAGTTAACTTATAAACGATAGTATTCGACTATGGGGTTCTTTCCTTTCTATGAAGGTTTTTAGATAAGGGTCGTAACGCTTCTGTCAATAGACTTTGAATTATAAACTAAACTTTGTGGGGTTGTAAGTAGGTCTTAATAATTTGTTATACAGTAACTATCTTTCAACTGACAGTTAGCATATTTCTAAATAATTATAAAAAAAAACAGTTATGAGACTCTTATTGATATTAATTTTGTTTATAAAAAGATCCAATAGATCCATAATGGCCAATTTTTATTAATGTGACTGTATAGAAGAAGTGAACTCAATTTATAAAAGATCCAGGGTTTCATCATTTGGTGAAGTTCTTACTTGAGTATTTTTACTTCGATTATTTAATTTTAGTGGTCATGAGACTGTAGGTAAATTCTTATGACTATTGAAGAGAATTTAAACTTGGTTTGGTTAACCATACTGTTTCGAAAATAAATAAGCCCTAAGGCTGTAATTTCCTTCTACAAGAGAAATACTGCAGAAACAACACCAGCTTGACCTGAATCCTGTAACCAGTGCTACGGTCTGTCGATGGTCTTGACTTGGTGTTACTAAAATGATTTAATTGTTTAAGAAAACTTGCTTAATATGCCCTTATATGATCTAGCTTAGTTATTTCTATTTATGTGCCTATTCTTATACTATAAATTGAAGATTAGGTTTTACTAATTGTAATTGTTTGTAATAGTTTTAACTTTTGGATTAAGAGATGTAGCTAAATACCAGTATTATAATTATAAGTGGATGGTAAACAATATAAATATATCACATCTATTTGCTGTAATAATGAACATATATAATGATTCCATCATTCTGGTACTATTACTCACACATAATTTCATATCTTCATTTCTCTATCGATGAGTTTCTATGCAAATACTAAATCCTACAATCATTGAATAATTATCCATTATTTATAACCTCATTTTAAATAAACTACAACTTTCTTAACCAGAAGTAAAACAATTTCATAATACATATTAGAGTTGGAACTTAGATGTGTTACAGAAAATGGACTAACACCGAGGGGAGATTGTTCCACCCAACCTTTTCCTGAAGCAACCAAATCACTTCCTTAGGACCCCCAATCTTGTTCACTGAACCACTAGGACAAGGATATCTGCCACAGAGAAGTATTCTGCAACTTAGCCCTCAGTAGTAGACTTAACTAGAAAATCACTTTAGCTATCCCCTCATCAAATTCTTTGTGTTTCTGACTTTTCAGTTTGCAGCAGTCACAAAGTTCATTCTATCAGAAATCAAAATGAGTGGTGAGACTCCTGCTCAATTTGATGGTTTATATAATATTTCCTAGGTCCTTGGGTCAGTCAGTGGAATTGAATGAGCCACCAGCTCAGTTCCCCCCTCTAAGGGAACATGACCACTTTTTTAGGGGCTATGCTCCTGCAACAGCTAGCAAGTGAATGCTAGTGCTGCCACTGGTCAATAAGCCTTATACAACTACTCCTTCCTCTTAGTGGGTCAGTGAACACTCATTTAATAGTCTCCCCTAAATAGGTGTCTCCGTTTATTATTATTAAAATAAATAATTCTTCAATTACAGTCATCCTTGACCCAGTTTGTCATAAACTTTACAATAAAAATTTAACATAATGGTTTTGCTGAAATAAATAATAATATTTATTTTTCAGTTTTGGATATGTTACAAACATCGCCCCTTAAGCTCAACATCGTCCTCGATGTTGCTTAAGTTATTCTGAGTCTTATTGGAACAAAGCTGGATATGCCACTCGCATATTGCTCTCTAGTTCCCAGGTCATTTCATCTGGACTGAGGTGTTTCCATTGCACCTTTACCTGTCCAATAATGTGATTCTGGAGAAAAATTTCCCTCCTGTCGAGAATAAAATTCAGTTCCACCGAAAAATATTCTTCTTGTTCTACCTGAATCACATTCCAGTCAATCACATGAGTAGCATCATGTATATACTATTTCAAAATAGAAATGTGAAAAACATTGTATATCCTAAGATTAGGTGGAAAATCTAGTTGATATGCCACTGGACCCACTTTTATCAATATCTTGAAGGGTCTACAATACCTTGGTGATAATTTAGCACAACTCCCTAGTTTAAAGGATCTCTTCCTGGGTTTCACTTTAACAAACACATGCTCACCTACTTGGAATTCCTTTAGAGTTATTTTAAGGTCAACATGACTCTTTTGCATGTCTTGAGAAGTTTTCAAGTTTCCTTATACCTGTTTCACTATTAGTTCCAATTCTTTTAACATGTCTGGTCTTAACATCAATGGGTCTACTGGATTACTCCATGTAATAGGATTGTTACACTTTCTACCATATAATATTTCAAAAGGACTAATCTTTGTTGAAGCTTGATAATGGTTATTATAAGCAAATCCAACCAAGTGCAAATAGTCATCCCACTTCTTGGGATAGTCTCTAACATACATTCGTAACATGTCTTCTAATTGTCCCTTTGTTTGCGGATGATAAACAGTACTGAAATTCAATTTAGTATTTAATCTTTTAAATAATTTTTTCCAAAAATTACCAGTAAATTTAGGATCTCTGTTAGAATTATTACCTTTGGAATTCCATGCAAACGAAATATTTCTTTCATAAAAATGTCAGCAATATAAGCAGCGGTATAAGTTGTTTTAACATGGATAAAGTGTGTTGCTTTACTTAATTTATCCACAACTACCATTATTGAATCATTTTGTTTCTAGTTTTTAGGTAAACCTGTTACAAAGACAAGACCAGTGACTTCCCATTTCCAATTTGGAATTGGTAATGATTGTAAAAGGCCTATTGGGTGTTGATGTTCAACTTTAACTTGTTGATATTCGATACACCTAGCTAACAATTCAACAACCTAATTTTTCATGTTAAGCCAAAAGTATTATTTTCTCAACATGGTTATCATCTTCTAATACCCCGGATGTATAGAGTAAGGACTTTTTTGTATTTCATCCAAAATCAATAGCTTAACTTCTGGTATATTTGGTACATAAATTCTATTTTTAAACAATATTAAACCTTTTTCATTAAGACTACAATCTGTAATTATATTTTCAGATATATTATGAGTTACCTTTTCTTTCAAATTTTGGTATTTTGGATCCTGCTTTATTCCTTCTTCCAATTTATCTTCCAAATCAGTTTTATAATTGCTAATGGCAACTATAAAACTTGTTATTGCATTCCTTCTTAGGGAATCAACCACTTTATTTTCTTTCCCTTTAATATGTTTGATTTCTAAATCATATTTTCTAAGGAAATCTAGCCGTTAGCTTTCCTTATGTTTAGATTTAGTTGATCAAACATATATTTTAGGCTTATGTTATTAGACATTAGCAAAAACATTTTACCTATTAAGTGATGGTGCCATATTTTTAAAGCGTGGATTATTGCAGCCAACTTTAAGTCATAAGTTGCATAGTTCTTTTCATGAGTTTTTAATTTTCTTGATTCGTATGCAATTGCATGACCTTCTTGTGCCAGTACTCCACCCAAGCCTTCGTTCCATGCATTAGTGCATACGACGAAATCTTTTTCTGGATCTACTATTTTTAGAATGGGTGCATTAGTGAGTAATTCTTTTAGTTTATTAAAATTGTCTTCGCATTTTTTATCCCAAACAAATTTCTTACCCTTTTTCTGTAATGAATTTATAGGATTTTCAATCTTTGAAAATCCTTCAATAAATTTTCTGTAATAACCTGTTATCCCCATAAAGGATCGTACATCAGTTACGTCCTTAGGGACAGGCCAATAAATTATAGCTTTTATTTTATTCGGGTGCACCGATATCCCTTCTTTGGATATTATGTGCCATAAATATTGTATTTTATATTTATAAAAATCATATTTGTTGAACTTAGCATATAGTTGATGTTCTCTCAACACTTGCATAATTATCTTTAGGTGATCATCATGTTCTTCTTTTGTTTTAGAATAAATTAATATGTCATCTATAAAGACGACTACAAATTTGTCTAAGTACTTACTTAGGATACTGTTCATTAAGCACATAAAGTTTGTTGATGCATTTGTTACCCCAAAAGGAATAACCACAAATTCATAGTGTCTATATCTTGTCCGGAAAGTAGTTTTAAAGATGTATTCATCTTTAATTCTAACTTGGGGATACCGAGACCTTAAGTCAATATTTCAAAATATTGTCGCTCCATATATCTGATAAAAATTATCGTCAATGTGGGGCAAAAAATACCTATTATTAATCGTCATTTTATTAATTTGATGGTAGTATATACATAGACATAGAGTACCATCTTTATTTTTAACAAAAAAGACCGGTGCTCCCCAAGGGGATACACTTGGTCTCACATAATGTTTGTCTATTAACTCTTGTAATTGTAATTTTAATTCATTCAGCTCCAATATGTTCATTCGATAGGGATCTTTCGAATTAGGTACCTATTCGGGTACTAATTTGATTGTAAAGTTCAGATCTTGTTTAGGAGGTAATCCTGGAATTTATTTTGGAATACATCTGCGAAATCTTACAAGATCGAAATATCCTCAAATCCTGATTTATCTTCCTTATTAATTTGTTCATTATTTATAATGTGTACAACAAAGACTTTACAACCCTTCTTACACCCTTTTTCATCTGTAAGGCTGAAATTTGTATAACAGATATCTTCTTAGGTATTCCTATAACAATAATTCTTTCTTCTTCATTATTCAAACAAGTAAAAGTTTTCTGAAAACAATTTAAAATCGCTTGGTGTTTTTCAAGCCAATCCATTCCTATTAGGACATCGTAAGATTCTAAAGGTAACACATTTATATTGACGTGAGTTTCAAACTGATGCATAAACATTAGAGGAAATTTGAGGTCTAAAATGAGCCTCCTAAGGAAAATAATAAAATAATAGTTAAAATAATAAAATAATAGTTATTAATTTTGGAGGAAGAATGAAAAAAATACTTTTTTGTTTGTATTTTTGACATATATCCCTTTGTTTTTACTCAAATTCTGAGCGGAAGAGCTCGTTGGATGCAGAATTTAAGTTGGCATCCAACAAGTACCAACACTGCATACTTTTGACAGACCATCATCACATTTTTTAAGGTATTTCTTGTTTTTGTGGTAGCGGGGTTCATCAAAAGTATGCAGTGTGGGTACTCGTTTGATGTAGAATTAAATTCCGCATCCAACGAGTTATCCTGCTCATAATTTGAGAATTAAATTCTGCATCCAACGAGCTATCATGCTCAGAATTTGAGTAAAAACACAGGGAGATATGTCGAAAATACGAACAAAAAAAGTAGTTTTCTTTTATGACAAATATGTCCATTCAACCATCATGGTTGACTCATTTTATTTAAATTCTATTGGTTCTTGAATTCCAACTCACAAAATTTATTGTTGGCACGTTTTCTTATAAGGCCCATTTTAGACCCCAAATTTGCTCTAATGCAAATTACAAACTTTCAACATAATTTACCACCTTTATTTTAGTTCCTGTGGCTAATTGAACCAGCCAAGATTTTCAAACTTTTTTAAAGATAAGCTACACTTTTCCACTATGCTAGGAGATATATAACTTACACTAGCACCTGGATCAATCAAGATGGAAATAGAGAAATTTTGGATCATACCTTGCACTTCCACCATGGAAGTTTGGTGATCCGCCTGTCGGTTCTCTAGAGCTGCATTTATCCAGTGCATTTCATTTGCCACATCTCCAACTGTTTCCTCTTATTGGATAGTATGTATGTTGCTGCTGTTCCCCTTCTGGTTTGGATAGTACTTGGTGTAATGTGATCCTTGACATTCCCAGCATTTTACAGGTTCCCTATTTTCAGTATTTTTAACAAATTGTTTGACACATCTCTTCCTTTTGGTGCTACAGTATTCTGGGGTACTTTATTCTTAAAATCAGTTTTCTGATAGTTAGTCTTGGAGAAGTTCTGAGATTTACTACCAAAACTCTTATTTGACTTAAACCCTCTTCTTCTATGGTCAAAATGACTTTTCTTTTTAGTCTTCCAGTTAGGTAAAATTTCTCTTTTCTTGCTCTACTCACAACAGAATTCATCCTTTCTCATAGGTTCCTCCAAAGTTTTCAGATTATCAAACTCAATCCTATTTTTGAATCTAGTAGGTAGACAACTTAAAAACCGTTGAATTTTAGGCTTTTCATTTATTATGTAAGGTACATATTTTAACAGACTTAGAAACTTGTTTCTGAACTCCTTCATGGACATGGAACCCAGTTTTAATTCATATAAATCCTTGGATCTTTCTTCGTAGTATTGTTCAGACATAAACTTTCTTTTAAAATACTTCTTAAAAACTTTTCAGGTTAAGTACTTTTATTTCATATTTTTTACCCTCTTTATAGCTTGCCACCAGATATTGGCTTTTCTGGTCAAATTGTAAATAGCCATTCTCGCCTTTAGTCTACTAGAATAGTTGTAAATATGGAAGTATTTCTTCATTCCTGACATCCAAGCTTTTGCTTTCTCACCTTTCTCTTCTTACCCATTGAACATGGGAGGCTTTATTTTTATGAATTACCCATAAATTTATTCATAGAGGTTTATACTTCCTTCTCCTAAGTTTATGGTAACTTTCACTACTATCACTTATGTACTTATACCTTCCTTTTTGTGGCCTTTCGTTAACCTCCACAGAAGATTCACTATCAAAATATTTTGTTTTCTTTCCGTTATGTTTGTAAGAGGTTGTTTCAGAATTAGTTTCATAAACATTTCGTTTATCTTTTCCTATGTTATTCATATTATCTAGTAACATTTGATTCATTTCCAGAATTATTTCATTGTCTAATTTTCCAGTCTGCAGTCCATGTTTTAACTCCTTAATTGTCTGTATTAACTTTGGATTGTTAAGATCTACATAAAAGTTGTCAGGATTGTTATGTTGAGAACCATTTTCTATAGGTGCTTTAGCACCTTCTATTTTTCTGCAAAAAAGATTTTATATTTATGTACATAAATAAATGCAAATAAAATTAGCATTTTGGTTTTCTTACTTAGATGTGAGTGATCCAATTAGGCCTAGTGTTTGGAAACTCACTCTGATACCACATGTAACATCCCTAAAATTCCGTAAAATAAAATTTTTTATTTATTACTGCATGTAACTTGTGATTCCTTGGGAATGAATTAAGGAGATATTATACTTTGTAGATCCTTTGTCGTAACATAAAGGTTTAACCCTAAACGCAAGTTTTGCTTGTCTGTGATAGTTTGTCATTTGCATGTTTTGTTGTGAGCTGTTGTCACTATTACATCATGCATTGTAGTCAACAATATTTTGTGACAATAATTGTTTGTAAAACTCTGTTAATACCATCTGTAGTTTTTCTTCAGTTTGGTTCTACTTTTGAGTTATTCAAGGAAATAGGTCGTGGTATTACTTGGTCTTTTCGACTAACGCAAGAACCTTTGTTTAACATGTGTAGGTAGGTGTATCACCCTGACAAGCAAAGCTAAAGAACAACTCAAAGCTCAAAAGCCACAAGTTCCAGGGAAAAAGAGTGGTCCTATAGCCTTGGGAAAACCACCTAAACCTTAACCTTAGTTTTGATGATCTAATACTATATCTATGTTTTTAACCTAAGTGAAGGTTCTCACTAAAGTACCCACTAAAATACCTTACCAAAGCATGTAAATTGAAGTGTTTACTTCACCAAATGATGAAACCCTGGATCTTTTATAAATTAAGTTAACTTCATGAAGATCCAGGGTTTAAATTGAAGAGTTTACCTATAGTATCATGAAGTTTACTTTGATTATTTAATTTTAATGGTCATGATACTATAGGTAAACTCTCATCACTATTGAAGAGAATTTAAACTTTGTTTGGTTAACCATACTATTTCGAAAATAAATAATCCCTAAGGTTGTAATTTTTTTCTACAAGAGAAATACTGCAGAAACAACACTAGCTTGACCAGAAGCTTGTATCTAGTGCTACAGTCTGTCGATGGTCTCAAATTAGTGTTACTAAAATGATTTAATTATTTAGCTTAGTTATTTCTATTTCTGTTCCTATACTTATAGTGTAAATTGAAGGTTCGGTTTTACTATGTGTAATTGTTTGTAATAGTTGTAAATTTTGGATTAAGAGTTTTAGATAAATACCAGTCTTATAATTATTAGTGTAAGGTAAAGAATATAAATATATCACATCTATTTTCTGTAATAATGAACATACATAATGATTCCATCATTCTGGTACTATTACTTACACATAATTTCATATCTTAATTTCTCTATGAATCAATTTCTATGCAAACACTAAATCCTACAATCATTGAATAATTATCCATTAACTATAACCTCCTTTTTAACAAATGACCACGTTGGTCAAGGATGACTATAATTGAATATTTATTTATTTAAATAATTAAATGGAGAGACACCTATCCAAAGGAGACTGTTGAAAGAGTGTTCACTTACCCACTAGGAGGAATGAGCAGCTGTAGAAGACTGAATGACAAGTGGTGGCACTAGCATTTCACTTTTTAGTTATTGCAGGAAGCAAAATCCCTAAAAATATGGTCGTGTTGCATGAGAGAAGGGACGAAGCAGGTGGCTCATTTAATTTAAAAACTTACCCAAATACCTAGGCAATGTAACATACCCCCTAAACCTGTGTATATCTCGGGGTGCGTGAGAGAGAACTTATTCCTTTGGGTTCGTAACAAGGATAACATTTAAGTTTAAATGATTGATTGCTTAGTCGCTAAGTTGTTCATGTATTTTCAATCCTTAGTCATTACCATACATATTTGGATACTACCTCTGTGTTTCAATCTAACGGTTCAATACTTTAGCACAATGTGGCCAATTTACATTAAAATTCTCTAACTTTGTGATATACGATAATAATATAAATGAAAAATTGGCATAAGAAAAACTTATGAAGTAGAAAATTTCATACTGACTCTTATCTCTATAAGATAAGTCCCTCTCGGTTAGAGGGGAGGCCATTACCTGTAATAGAAATCATAACATAATGTAAATACAAAATTCACAAGTCCGTCCATCCCATGTAATGGTCTCTTCTAGAAACGGTTGCAGGAGATACACAAAGTCAACTCCTGATACAACCACAAGATTAGATAACTACAATATTTGCATTAAGGAAATACGACCTAACTCATATAAAAACATGTACACGTACAATAAAGGTTTCACCATACTGTCCTTTGAGGATGGGTATAATTATTTTCCCAATTTGGAGTAGACTCCCTGCGAACAACCTTGTCAACTTTGCTAGTTCATTATAAAATTTATGCTATAAGACATTCAATATTTTTAATAGCATAAGATACACCATAGACTAGAAACTAATAAATTATTATCAATCATCAAGAGTTTAAGCATTACAAATTCTATCCCTAATCTACAACCTTAACCGACTGAAAACATGACTATGACCTTCCTCCCAACCATTGGCTCCACTTGGCATGGGTTCTTCCGCCTAGAGCCACCCCGAGCTTGGTAACAAATCCACTAAGGTAAGTAATATTACTTGGAACCTTTACAAATATCTCAAACACGATCTACTGTTCAACCATCCAAAAAGAAGCTATCTAGCAGTTAACGGGGCACTCAAATGATAGCGTTTGCTAGGGTCGAGATCACCCAAATTTCCAATATCTAGAATTCAATTGCGTATTAATTAGGGTGAGGATAGCACAAACGTGGACCTTTATGATCTGACGCTTGAAATCTCATAAGTTAGATCATAATGCAGAAAGGAAAATCATTTATAAAGAGCTTGGAACTCTACTATGTGGATAGGTAACGAAAGCCAACGAAAAAGTAATATAATCTTTCTGAAAATGAAGTTTACAGCTCTAAAGGAATAATTAGAAATATGCAGAGTTACCATATAGTTATTGTTTCTGATAACTCATTGAAAACTTCATAACTAAACATGAAATCGATATACATCAATTTTCGTACTCAGCCTGCTTGATTTTTTCAAAATGTTGGATCTATTCCAAAGTTTGTACTCAGAAAGTAATCAAAGATCTAATCAGAGTTAAAATCACAATTTAAATCATCGAATCGCAGATCTAACCTGCAAGGGGTAAACCCCCATACTTACACTCAGCAACAAAATGAAGATCTAATAAAGGTTTTGAACTCAGGAAGGAATCCGTGAGTTAAATCAATAGTATTACAGGCATGGAAATTTATTCAATTTTTTCAAGAAACACAGTCATGAAGAAGAACTCCATATCTTTAATGAAAACACCACCAAGAATTGTGTATGCCATATCCTTTAAAAAAACGCACACATAAACCATACTCCAGATCTTAAATTAAAAATGCAATCATGGAATGATTATTCCAGATCTTCAAAAACGCAGACTTAACCAAATACCTTAATGAAAACGCATCCATGAAAATGATTATTTCCGGATCTTCAAAATCCAGGCTTAAAGAATTATTGCAAATCCTTATTGAAAACCCAGGAAAAAACGTAGGCATACATAATAATCTATATCTTAAATGAAAACGTAGCCATGGAATGAATATTCCAGTTCTTCAAAAATGCAAACTTAAACAATTATTGCAGATCCCGATGTTCACAGATCTAACAAAAATCGTGCATATGTGTGTGTGTATTCGATGAAAAACCGATAAATCGCATACAGAGAACAATTCTATAATGCAAAATATCAAATCGTGCACACCCAGGTATGTCTGAAATCATGCATATATAGAAAATGGAAAAATCCAATAAAACACATAGATGAACCAATTCCATAATGCAGATATGAAACCGTGCATACTTAGAACTGTTTGAAATCGTACATATTCAGATCTGAAATTTTTATCAATTCTTTCAACAAATAAAATGCAACAAGTTAACAAGTCGTACATTGAATCTTTCCAATCGAAATATTTAATAAATTCATACCAGCGAAGTTATTGAATCTCCCAATCATTAAGTACGTATCGTGTCTCCTTGCACAGAGATCAATATCGCATAGGTATCTCCGAACTATCTCACAGTAAAACAAAAAAACTTCAACGAAGCATTGGGAATTTTCCCCAAATTCCCCCCTTTTCCCAATCACAACCCCCTATAAATAACCACACATAAAAGATATGAAAACAAAACAACCCTGATGACAGCGCACTAATTCCTCATACATTTCCTCACAGGTGAATTGGCATCAACAAAATTAGCCACGACTGCAACAAATCTGCCATTGATTAAGGGAGGTAGATTGCCTCTTTTCTCGAGTGGGATAATGAGCCCAACCACTACATTTTTTTTGGGGGGTTTTGTTTCATTCTTATTTTAATATCGAGATTTACCTTTTTCTTTTTTACAAGTTTTGAGGAAGAAATATGTAGTAAAAATAATGAACTTGTTTTGGCCGTGCAATTAGGTCAACTGTAATTCACCTTTTTAATTTGTTATGAAAAAGTAATTTCTCTTAACGTAGGTAAATATCGATATTTACCTTTTTCTTTCTTACAAGTTTTGAGGAAGAAATGTGTAGTAAATATGATAATAAACTTGTGTTGGTAGTGCAATTAGGTCAACCGTAATTCACCTTTTGAATTTGTTATGAAAAAGGAATTTCTCATAACATAGGTAAATATCAAGATTTACCTTTTTCCTTTTTTCAAGTTTTGAGGAAGAAAATATGTAGTAAATATAATAATAAACGTGTTTTGGGAGTGCAATTAGGTCAATCATAATTCACTTTTTGAATTTGTTATGAAAAAGGAATTTCTCTTAACGTAGGTAAATCATTCCATTCCCTAGTTTGTATTAAGGATCCTTAGTGAATATATATACACCTGTAATATATGTATATATATACCTTTAAGATAGGTATTTTATAATTATTCTCCCTCATTAGTTTAATATACCTTTAAGATAGGTATTTTATAATTATTCTCCTTCATTAGTTTAAATCACGTATCGTGTATATATATATATTTGTATAAGTATTTATGCCACTTTACTCCAGGTATTAAAATACTTTCTTCGTACTTTTGTGAGAATAATTCTTCTTATATAACCCTTTTAAGGTGGAATGTTATTTACCGTAATTACTTCTAAGAGAAATTTTTAAGCTTCTTATTGAAATTTCTAAGGAGGTCTCCTTGGCACTTGATGACGAAAGTGGATCATACAGACCCACTATTCAACCAATTAATCAGCCTATTCATGACTTACTTTGACTTAGGATGACACCTAAGGGCTTAGGTCGTACAGGGAATCATTATTCTACTTTGATTTCCCAAGGCTCCAATCGTCATTTCAACTTACCCCCTAGTGGATTTGTCCCCAATCATTTTTTGGTCGTGCCATGCTTTCAGTCTCCTAGCACTATCAATCTCATCATCAATTTGATGCAAGTTAGAGTGAGTACTTATAGTGCTTTTTCACTGACAATTCATGTTTTTGGGTCAAGGTAGAATGGGGATGTTACATGCTTCCCCCCTTAGAGTTGACACCGTCCTTGGTGTTACCTGTTTGCCAAGCCTTGTCCTTACTTTTTCTTTAGGTCCTTCTTGCTTTATTTCGCATTTATTATGAGCATAATCCAAGTTTTGTTGTTCCTTATCCTATTCTCTGCAAGACATCAGAAGGCCTACCTAGAACATCAGCTTAACCATACACACTTTTAAGGTACTTTCAAAGTATATACAAAAATTGTTTTATTTAGGACACCAACCTGAAATATAACATACATCTGCATGTCTGCTAATATGAAGATTGACTGCAATGCATAACCCAAAATCAAACACTATTTAATTTTGTCATTCCCAATAGTTCCAATACTCCTATTTATGTTACTCACCAATAGATCAATATGTTACCTCATATGAATGAATTTACTTACAACGCATCTACTTTTTCCAGTACCTTGCAAGCAAATTTATAGCCTCTTCTCATGTCCTATATCCAAGAAAGCACTCCAAGTGCTAGCAGTACTCCGAGTACTTATCCAAGCTACCGAACACAAGGACAATAGCCTTCTTAAGGCATATATCCTACCTGTGCTATTCAGGGTGCTTCACCAAGCTCAGGCACTTCCTTTCTCGCACGCCATAATACCTAGAGGTTATTCTCTTCATGGAGCCCCCACTCTCGTGGTATTCCTCTTACGCGGTGTGAATGTGTGCGGAAAGAGTCCTAACCAAAATGTCTTATACTCGGGCGTCCCCAGAATGCATATTGGTTCCTAGCTGGCCAAGGGAAAAATATGTACCTCTTGAACACTTTCTTTATCACCACATTCCTCGTGGATAACACTTTATACACATGATATTTCTCTCGTATCCTTTAACTCATTACAGTCATGAAGCCCTGGTTCTCTTCATGGTCATAGTTCCCATGCCTACACAAATCCATATATGGTTAGTTTCCATATTATATTGATTCCAACAATATTAATCTTTCTAAGTAAGATACTTACCAGCATTTTCCATCTCAGTTCCTTAAGTCACATCTTACAACCTTTTTTTTTATCAAAATAAGAGCCTTTATACTGCTGCACTCTTTCTTGACCACTAATAACATCATGGATTTTATGCACAACACATTTTCTATTCACTTAGCATAAGCAGTCTAGTTTTCATTTTCCTTTCTTTTTCCTTCTTTGAAAGAATTAACTTTAAGGAACATTGACGTACTTGTGAAGATGCATAAGAATATGAATAGTACTTTATGTGCATAACCCAATCCTTATGAGTTTCCTACATGCCAACAATTACGTGTAAAGGATACATTAAAGGAGTTGTATTACTGCAACTAACGTGGAGTCTCTTCACAACAATTTTTAACCATCATGTCCTACCTCCACTTAGCATCAATTTAGTAAGCTAATTCATCGAGGACAACATTCATAAATTATTTAGAAACTTCAAAAGGAAAAGAAAGAAAAAGAATCACATTCACTTTATATAATAATTTCTAGTTATATCCAAGATAACACATTCTCTTAGAAACCAAATCACATTCACTTCTCTCATCATTCACTATTAGGCATAACCACCAACAACCATTTCTAGGTCTATTAATTCATGAACGATGATGGTAGCAAGGCTATCTTAACAATAACAAAACATCATTCTTCCTTATAGTGTATCCAAAATCCTATGCTAGTAATGTGCATGCATATAGGAGAAACATCAGAGATCATGTCCAAACTAATTCCTCACGTTTCTTTATGGACCCAATATTGAGAAACATTAGTTCCTTCGACCTATGATCTAAATTCTCAATCCAAAATCATTTGTTTTTAATTATAACTAGTCATACACCTCAACCACAACTATGTCATTGCCTACATATTGTTCCTACATGCAGTTCTACTATGGTATTTTAATCGAAACTATTCGACTACCATGTATCGATGTAACCATAGGATTCGATGCAACTATTGGTTCTTAGTTTTACATGAATTCCAAATGTAAACAGGTGTCCCACATTTAATAAAGTGTAGGTGTTTATACATTTATACCTTAAACACCACTAACATTTATTTAATACAATTTATATTTTTGCATAATCCTAACCATATATGCCTCTAACATAGTTACTCTTTTAGCATCACTCATCTTCATGCTTAAATCTTTTTACTGTATGTGATAAATTTATCTAATATTTAAGAGAGTTCACGGGTAATATAGTTACTCCTTCCTAAATGATAAACTTATCGAGTTCCATTTACAACTCCCTTGATATCTCCAAGAAAATTTCACTACTTTTCTCTCTAATAATATGTATGGGGTAAGATATATATATATATATTCTCTAACATAATGGAACCTCTAAATAAACAAATTATCATGAGCCACTTTCATTTATCTATTACCAATAGCGTATACCAAAATAGGTCTATGCAATTCATCCATATTCCACTCTGGCCATATCTTTACCACTCCTACGTTTATTGATAATGACTTAACCTTTTCAATGCTACTTTATAACATACGTCATGTTCTTCTAATGATCCTTAATCACCACGTTTCTCAATGTAATCTAGAACAATCGCCAACATGGAAGTTCTAAGAATTATGACATCATTAATGGCTAGTTTGAAAACCACAAATATAGGTTATAAAGGTTTCTCCTTTAAACAATTAAAATTCCACATTAATATTCATAAGGGAAATTACCATAACATTTTCATCGACCATGAGTTCATTCGTGAATACTTCTATACCTCACTAAAATTATTTTTGCAGCTCAAATAGAGATGGAGCAATTGTCTTAGCAATTCGTAAAACAAATTTGGAAATGATAGAAAAATACTTTATATACTTATCTCGTTGGTCCCCACATCATGCATCTTAAGGTTCCGTTGTAGTAGCCCTGTGTGAACTAGCTGGTTCCTATCATCTCAAAACAACTAGTTTGTTAGTTCCTTAAATTTTGTAGGGTCCCTTTTGAGCCCAAATAGGCCCGAGTGCTGCAACTTCAACGCTCTAATACCATATGTAACATACCCCCTAAACTTGTGCAGATCTCGGGGTGCATGATAGATAATTTCTTCCTTTGGTTTCATAACAAGGATAACATTTAAGTTTAAATGATTGATTGCTTGGCCGCTAAGTTTTTCACTGATTTTCAATCCTTAGTCATTACCATACATATTTGGATACTACCTCTATGTATCAATATAACGGTTCAATACTTTAGCACAATGTGGCCAAATTACATTAACATTCTCTAACTTTGTGATATACGGAAATAATATAAATGGAAAATTGGCATAAGCAAAACTTATGAAGTAGAAAATGTCATACTGACTCTTATCTATGTAAGATAAGTCCCTCTCGGTTATAGGGGAGGCCATTACCTGTAATAGAAATCATAACATAATGCAAATACAAAATTCACAAGACCGTCCATCCCATGTAATGGTCTCTTCTAGAAACGGTTGCGAGAGATACATGGAGTCAGCTCCTGATACAACCAAAAGATTAGATAACTACATTACCTGCATTAAGGAAATACAACTTAACTCATAGAAAAACATATACATGTGTAATAAAGGTTTCACCATACTATCCTCTGAGGATGGGTCTAATTATTTTCCCCATTTGGAGTAGACTCCCTGCAGACAACCTTGTCAACTTTGTTAGTTCATTATAAACTTTGTGCTATAAGACATTCACTATTTTTAACAGCATAATATGCACCATAAACTGGAAACTGATAAATTATTATCCATCATCAAGAGTTTAAGCATTACAAATTCTAACCCTAATCTACAACCTTAACCGGCTAAAAACATGACTACGACCTTCCTCCCAACCATTGGCTCCACTTGGCGTGGGTTCTTCCGCCTAGAGCCACCCCCAAGCTGGGTGACAAATCCAGTAAGGTAAGGAATATTACTTGGAACCTTTACAAAGATCTTAAACACGATCTACTGTTCAACCATCCAAAAAGATGCTATCTAGCAGTTAACCGGGCACTCAAATGATAACGTTTGCTAGGGTGGATATCACCCAAATTTCCAATATCTAGAATTAAATTGCGTATTAATTAGGGTGAGGATAGCACAAACGTGGAACTTTATGATCTGACGCTTGACATCTCATAAGTTAGATCATAATGCAGAAAGGAAAAACATTTATAAAGAGCTTAGAACTCTACTATGCGGATAGGTAACGAAAGGCAACAAAAAAGTAATATAATATTTCTGAAATGAAGTTTACAACTCTAAAGGCATACTTAGAACTATGCAAACTTACCATATAGTTATTCTTTCAGATAACTCATTGAAAACTTCAGAAATAAACATGAAATCAATATACATCAATTTTCCTACTTAGCATGCCTAATTTTTTCAAAATGCCGGATCTATTCCAAAGTTTGTACTCAGAAAGTAATCAAATATCTAATGAGAGTTAAAATCACAATTTAAATCATCGAATCGTATATATAACCTGCGAGGGATAAACCCCCATACTTACACTCTACAACGAAATGAAGATCTAATCAGGGTTTTGAACTCAGGAAGGAATCCACGAGTTAAATCAATAGTATTACAGGCATGGAAATTTATTGCAGGTTCGACATCACTGACTGGGAGTGCATTCTGCTGGCTAAAGGGAATAAGAGCTGAGATATGGACTAGTCTCAAAGGATCATCTTGACTCCATTCAATTTCTTCGAATGGAAAGGTAAGATGGAGATATTGTTGAGAGAGAAATGTCTCTACAGGGTTACCATGGCTACTGAGGTAGAGCCCAATGCAGCTGCAAAGAAAATAAAATGGCACAACAGGAGGGATGAGGCCTATGGTCTTTTGTGTTTGAGTATTTCAAGAGACCTCCTCTTTCACCTTGATTCATTGACATCTCCTAATGAGGTGTGGGAGAATCTTGAATATATTTTTGGAAAGACAGATGAGATGAGAGGACATCAAATCGAGAATGAATTGATCTCCTTGAGCCTTAGTAGCTTCAAATCATTGCAACTCTATTTTACCAAGTTTAAGGCCCTTGTTTTGTAGTTAAAACAATGTGGGATTGAAAAGAAGGAGGAGAAACTAGTTTTGACCATTCTCTCAAAGCTTGTTCCTGACTATTTAGTGTTTTTTTAACCTTCTATGCCACTAAATTAACAGCTCGAACTTGGAAGATGCCTAAGCTTGTTGAGTTCATGGAATCCCTCACTCAGAAGCAAGATAAATTGGTGATGATGGGCACCACAAAACCTTCCAAAGACCAAGATTTGGTTGCTGGATATTCGAAGGTGGATTCAAAAAGCAAGAAAAAATCTAAAAAGCCACCTCAGCAAAAGAGAGACAAGGAAAAGTATTAAGAGGAGTCCTCAGGCTCCAAGAAGAACCCCCAGAAGAAGAAGAACAAAGGAGAAATGATAAAGTGTGCATACTTCAGTAAGGGCTATCATCCTGAGAGCTCTTGTATGAAAATGAAAATTGACATGTTGACCCAACTCCTGGAGAAGAGAAACATCTCCCTTCCTGATTTCTCAAAGAAGAGGGAAGGAGGATCAAATTTAGAAGACAGGGAGAGAGTACATGCCTTGGTTGCTGGCACCTCAAGCTCCCCTAGCTTCATCATTGATTCTGGAGCTTCCAGACATATGGTTTCGACAAGGGAGATATTTTCCTCTCTTGACATGTTGAAAGGTCCACCAATAGTTCTAGGTGATAACTCTTTCACTGACAGTATGGGAAAGGGTAGGATTGATATTGACCATGGTAATTTCAATAATGTGTTGTATGTTCCACGTCTTGCCTCTAATATCTTATCAGTGTATCATATGACTCACACTGGGTCTCCAAACAAAGTCATCTTCTTCCCCAATGAAGTTAAAATCACATAGATTTCGAATGGTAAATTCATAGCAAAAGGTGTTGTTGATCACACTTCGAAGTTATACACATTTTACCATTTTCTACCCTACTCAAACCCCTCTGCTCTTCTTACTCATGCTAATGAAGAAAGAAAGATTTGGCATGAAATATTTTTCCATATTAACTACAAGTATCTTTCTAATTTGAGTGACAAAGACATGGTCATAGGGTTACCAAAGATCAAGTTTTCTTATGAAGTCTATCAAGGTTGTATCCTAGGAAAACGGCCAGAACACAAGTATGAGAGAGCTAGTCATGAGAGAACCTCTGCACCTCTTGAGTTGATCCAAAGTGACATTTCTGGTCCATTCCCTCATATTTCCATGAGTCAAGCCAAATATGCACTCACCTTCATAGATGACTTTTCCAGGTATTGTTTGGTTTACTTCCTAAAGCATAAGTATGAAGTTTTTGACCTCTTCACAGTCTTTAGAGCCTTGGTTGAAAACCAGTCTGGGAGGAAACTCAAGATCCTTAGATCTGACAATGGTGGTGAGTATGTCAATTATGATTTCATCCATTATTGCAAAGATGCAGGTATCAAGATGCAACATTCTATTCCTTACACGCCACAACAAAATGGTGTTGCTAAGAGAAAGAACATATCACTGAAGGAGATGACAACTTGCATGATGGAGGCCAAAACTTTGCCACCAAATTTTTTGGCCGAGGCTATAAACTATGCATCCTATACCTAGAATAGGGTTCCACATAAGCATATTGATGGTATGACTCCTTTCAAATCTTGGAGTGGGAACAAGCCAGATGTGACCCATTTCAGGATTTTTGGCTCAAAGGCTTGGGCTAGAATTCCAACTGAAAAGAGGAAGGCTTTGCAACTCCAAAGCCAAGAGTGCCTATTTGTTGAGTATTCTAAATATTTAAAAGGGTACAATATGATCAACTTGAGCACTAAAAAATCTTTCATTGAAAGAAGTGTTCAGTTCAAAGAAGAGCCTTTAGCAACAGTTGAAGTTGGAGAGTCCTCTTCACCACCACATCCATTTATTGTAAGTGAAGAGACTAATGAGTTTGTTTATTCTGATATGTCTAATAATGATGAATTCATTGTAGATCCTAACATCCCTACAAGACCAAAGTGAGCACCAAGGACCATGCATGCAGCCGGGGAACTAGCTGGAAATCCTAATGACACTAGGAGGACTAGATCTCAATTTAAGAGTGCCCTTTGTGTGAAAGATCCACTCTTTATTGAGAAGTGTTATTTGATGATAGATTCTGATCCACAGACATATGAAGATGCAGCACATGATCCAAGATGGAAAACAACCATGAAATAATAATTCATCTCGCTCCAGAAGAACAATACATGGGAACTGGTTGATCTCCCCCTAGAGAGAAATCTAGTGAAGTGTAAGTGGGTCTTTAAAACTAAATTTTCTACTGATAGTTCACCTTTGAAATATAAGGAAATATTGGTAGCCAAGGGGAACTCTCAGGTACATGGTATTGATTACAATGAGACTTTTGCACCAGTGGCAAAGATGAACTCCATAAGGCTAGCTCTAGCCATTGCAGCTTCGAAGCAATGGGAGGCACATCACATGGATGTGAAGTCTGCATTTCTAAATGGAGATCTGAATTAATATATTTATATGCAGCAACCAGAAGTTTTTGTTTCTAATTCATATTTAGTGTGCAGGTTAAAGAAATCATTGTATGGGCTCAAGCAAGCCCCCAGGGCTTGGTATGCCAAGGTTGATGGCTTTTTGCTGTCACTGACTTTTGTTCGATGCAAGTCTGATCCTAATGTCTATTTGAAGCTGATTCATGGTTCTTTAATGATTATTGTTCTCAATGTGGATGACCTACTAATTACAGGAAGTTCAAAGAAAGAGATTGCCTCCTTGAAGGATGCAATGAACCATGCCTTTTCTATGACATATTTGGGATTGTTGAGCCAATTCTTGGGTCTCGAAATTGCTCAATCCCAACATGGAATCAAGGCTCATCAGTCTAAGTATGACTCATATTTTCTCACCAATTTCAACATGAAATATTGCAAGCCAAGCAAGACTCCCTTCCTTTCAGGAGTTAAGCTTGAAGAAGCAGGTTCTTCTCCTATGGTAAATAATACACTGTATAGGCAGTTGATTGGGTGTTTGTTTTATCTTACACATACTCAACCTAAATTATCTTATGCATTTAGTGTGGCTTTGAGATACATGGATCATCCTCATGATATCCATTGGAGAGCAGTGAAGAGGATCCTAAACTTTGTTCTGGTAGTAAGGACTCATGGGATTTTCTACAAAGCAAAATCTAACTTAGAGCTAGTTGGATTTACTGACAGTGATTGGGCAGGTGACAACACATATCAAAAGTCTACCTCATGATATGTGTTCATGCTTCTAGAAGGACCATTCAGTTGGTCAAGTAAGAAGTAGATTTCCCTAGCACTCCATCTACAAAGGCAGAGTATAGAGGAGTTGCAAATGCGGCTACTCAATGTTTATGGTTGCAGGGGATACTTGGAGAATGTGGTTTTGAATCAAAGTTTTCAATAGTCATCTACTGTGACAATAAAAGCACCATTCAAATATCCACTGATCTAGTTCAAAGGAAAATAACCAAACACATTGAGATCCATATGCACTATATCAGGGAGCTTGTGCATGATGGTACCATTGCTCTACTCTACTACACATCTTCAGAACAAGTAGCATATATATTCACCAAAGTATTATGTGAGAAGACCTTCAGCAATATCAAATCACTGCTGGGGATTTTTTATCATGTGGTGAAGAATGATTGATAACAAGATTTCCAAAATTTTGTTTCCTGTCCATGTTTAAGGGAGGATTTTCCCACTGGGTTTTTGCCTCTTTCCTTGGTTGCATGGACATGCAGTATGTAAAAGGGTGACTAAGACGTGTTGATAGACCTTATAATTTTCTGATATTTACTCATAAATTTAGGATTAAGGGGGGTTATTAGAATAATCAACCCATAGTTACCCATATTTGACATTAATTAAATCATTTTTGTCTTATTCCTAGATTCCTAGATTCCCTCTCTATGCTAGTTGACTGCCACATGTTCCTAGAAGTAAATACTTGCTAAACTGGGTCATGGAGTGATTTGGAATCATCCTAGAAACATATTTAGCAATTCTGCTTTATTCTTGGTTCCTTAAAGTGCATATCTGCTTTTTCTGAAAGTTTCTTTGCTTTACAACAGTTTTAAGGCATACAGGAAAAGCTAGTCTAGGGGAACTTTCCTTGTTTTTTGACCACATCATCCTCCTTCCTTTTATCCAAAAAAAAGCATGAATGAGTTGTCTTTCCACCACTTATTATCTTTCCCACTTTCTTTAGCTAATTCATGAGGATCTTCATAGATTTGGAAAGTCCTTTTTGCACCTATGGGGGATTTGACTTGATTTAGTAAGCCTTCTTTTTTACCAATTTGAATAGAAACCTAGTGCTTTCAAATATCTCATGTAATTATATATTTGAGAATCCTATTACTTGATATGGTTGGCTTATGTACACTTAATCAATACAGGATTAAGTTATGCTCCAATTTCAGTCTCTTTTTGTATGAATTTTGCATGTTTGATTAGAAATTTTGTGAGTGTAATTGATCTATCACTTGGGTTCAATTACCACAAGACACAGAGATTACATATCATTTAATTCGACAATTTAAATATTCATTCATGAATTTAATCATTTTTTTTCGAAATGATGCATATTTTGTTTTAGGATTTATTTTTTTATTGCATTATATCCTATTATGTGAGAATTGTTTGAGTTCTATATTGTCATTTATTCCTAGGGATTTTTTTTGTTAACTGCAACTAAATACATAAATGAGATTTAAATTCAAATTCAATTGTATCTATAAAAATTATAAAAAGATTACATTCGTGATAGACTTTTTTGCTTTTGTTGATAATCATTTGTTTTTCATTGTTTTTTTATATAGCTACAAATGTATCCTTCCATCTAGAGTTTATTGCCAATGTTCGAGTTATTGAAAATGATTCTTTTGTAGGTTCCTTTTTCGACATTGATCTAGATAGGGTCAATTTCTAAACATTGTTGTGAACTATTATGGAAACCATACTTTACAACTTCTTGGTTAAACAACCACATAAATGAAGTTGGTTTTTTAGTTGAATTATGGAGACCATACCAGATGGAAATATTCTATAAATTTAATCAATCGTGTAGGGCGTACGCCTTTTCTGCATGTCACCAGTCCAGAAAATAGATATTCAATTGAATGCATGACTGGTTCAATGACTCTTCTATCGACGCCTTGTCCATTACCAGGTCATAAGAAGTATTACATGATAAACCCAATTAGAAGATTTTTTTCATATATAGGCTTGATCAAAGTAGGAGTGCATGGTTTCTTCACACTCATATGCAACACGGGTGATCATAAACATGGATGGATAGTTGTTCATCATGAAGAGAATGAAAAACGGTTCAAACTTCTTTGTGTACAACAATGTGAATAGAGATTGCAGAGAAATTGGTGTAGTTGATTTTACCCCAAGACTGCCGAAAGATGCATTTTTAATAACAATAAAATATATTAGTTGCATATGAGGGTAATTTTAGAAGAAGACACTCTATATGTATTTACTGTGTGTTCACTTGACATTGGATTGAACAAATGAGATGGTCATTCAATCCATATAGGACGCATCAAGCGATCCATATGTTTGACCATACATCAAAACAAATTCATTTGTCTTGTAAACGATGGTAGGACAACTATATGGTCTATTAGTGAAATGACAGATTTGAGGCGTGATTCCTGTCCAGTTCAAGAGGTGCATGGATTTTATATATTTGGAAAAGATTTAATATGGATTCTTTTAGAAGATATGACAGGAGATATAAATACACATTTTCCAGGGTACCTTCCATTTCGAGTTGTGGGGATTTTTATTCTGATGTGTAAATATGGTCAAATTCCATTTATATATTATGACCTCAACACTTGTGAGGTTACTTGTGTAGGACATCATGAAGGATCATTGCTCCCGATTCTTTGTTTTCCTATGCCAATAAATAACCAATGCACCAATATTATCATGTATAAATCTTTTTTCCCACTAACTCCAAGCATGGAAGGATTCGGCGATTTGATCCCTTTGCCTACAAATTGGCTTGAGTCACTAGATTATTATGGTATGTAAACAATATGCAAAAATATGTTTTCTTTTGCATCTTATGTGAATTTTGGTGATATTTTTATGTTGTCCTACTGAATGTAATCCTTATCTATATGTAAATTCAAAAACACAAAAAAATATGCCAAACTAATGTATTGTTTTTTGGATTGTATGCAAATTCTTGTGATCTTGTTTTAATCTTGTAATTCTATCTTGTACTTCAATAGTACAAATAATATGTAAAAACATGACTCACTTATTGTAAAAATTTGTAATGGTATTTATTGCTACCAAAATAATTAAATAAACAAAGTGTATTTTATCACTTTTTAAAAATTAAGGAATATTTACATGCATCAGTGTGCTAACACATTATTTTATGTTGTATTATAGAAATGGATATGGTCCCTATGATTTGGAGCTCATTGCAAATATACATACTTGAAATGATTTTTCTTTGGTTGCCTTTATCGATGATTATTTGTTTAAAAATGGTTAGCAAAGACTGGAGTTGAAAGTTGTATGAGAACTATTTTATCTCAAAATGGAAACTTCATCAAAACAAATAATATGGATTTTTATGTGAAAGTGATTTTTAATCAACAAATAATGACCATTTCCCCACTCTATTGATATTGCGCTTTGGGTGAGCTATTGTACTCTTTGGGAGAGATTCTTATGGAAAATTCGGATTGTCATAAGCTTAATATACTCTCTTCTTCATCTTCAAAAAGTATCAGGTTGAAATACCAAATGGTTGTATGTAAAAGTGATTATCAATGAGCAAACAATAACCATTTCTCCCACTATATTGATGTATTCCATTGTAATGCTAATGATTTTGATGAAATTATGTTTCTCTGATATATTTATGATGAATGGACTTCCATTTATAAGTATTACAAGTTTAAAATCTATCACTTAAGCATTTGAAGTCATCTTACTCAGTTTATTTGCATTTGGAGAAGATTTGCTGCCATTTACCTAAGGGTTGAACTAGTGATTTTGTAGCTGTTTGGGAGAGGGTTATAACAGTTTTTATAAACTGAATAATGATGCACATGAGGCCTGAATAATGTACCTTAAAAATCCTCTACCTCTGTTCATAAATTCGAGTGGGTTTGGGAGCATTTGGAAAGCCATTTTCAGCATTTTTCTTGGGACAATTGGAACCCCAAATTGCTAGTAAGAACTCCCACCTTGGTTAGTATATTAAACCAAATTGTAGAAGTTTCTGGAGGGTCATAAATCCTCCTTGAACATCATATTCAATTATTAATATTATTCATATACCTTCTCAGAATATTTAGGAGTATTTGGGCCAATTTGGAGACCTAGACATCAAAACTAGTCAAACGTCGAACTAGGGAAAAGAGTAAAGATATCAAAGAGCAAAGATATCAGTAGATTGTGAAAAGAGCAAAGATTTATCCTGCACTATAAATGAGGAAGTTATAAAAACTTTTACGGACATCACATGGAATATGTGGAAGAAATGTTGTTCTAAAGGAGATGAAAATACCTTAGATATACCATTAAAGGAAGAAACAGAGAATCGTGAAGTGGAGCATCAATTATCTCAAGGTGATTATAGAGAAGAACATAAAGAGGAAGGTGAAGACAAGCTCACAATCCTTGCTGATGGGGGTTGTGAAAATCAAAGAGAATATACTGATGGGTGCTCACAACTATATGTTGGTGACATAGATAACAGATTTGAAAATGTTGTTGCAATCTAAATTTCTCATGAGCATAAATATGAATTACTTGTAGAAGCTAATGAAGAACTGAGTTCAACTTCCCCATCACCACTTGAGCTTCAAGGAGTTGATGAAATCAAGAAGAAAGAAAAAGAGGAGGTTCACTCCCATGAACCATCCTTCATTGAAGGGTATTTGAATATGAGTGAAATTGATATCCATGAGGCCCTTATCATACTCCATGATACTAAAGTATTGGTGTCAAATTCATGTTGGAAAATTTCTTCATTGGAGGAGCCCTCTTTACTTGAAGACATGGAGAAGATTCAAAGAGAAATGTACAACATTGAAGGTAATTTCATGTCTTTGATTTTTTATAGAAATAATTTGGTTGAGATTAATGAATTGTTGCATGAAGAATACTTGAAGAATAATGAAGATATTCATAAGCTCAAAACTCAAACTAAGCAACTTCTTGAGAGGTTGCAAGATACTTGTTCTTCCTCCTATGTTTCAAATTGTAATATGGTAGATTGCTTGGAGTATTCTCATGACATGAGGGATCATGAGAGCCATGGAAAATTACAGGTTCTTGATGTGTTTCAAGATCATATTGATGAAATCCAATCACTTGTTGTAGTGGAAGAGGAACTTGAGTTGCTTCTTTAAAATGGTTACACACTTTTTGGAGAAGTGCATGATTCCATTACCTTGGAACGAACCCATGAGGAAAGTTTTGCATTTTTAAGGGAGGTGCATAATCCTACCTCTATGGAACCTTCACAAGATGAAAATTTTTCACTTTCTGATCATTTGGGTTAGTTAGTTCTTTCTCCTACATCCTACACTTCCAAATTTTGCAACATTCATCCTATTGAAGTATGGGTGAAAGGTTTCTTTTTTATGGTGCCACATGAAGAGTATGGACTTTCTATCTCTCCTTTTAATGATGATATGATTATAGAACCAAATTATTTACATTTATAGCATAATCCCATCAATAAAGTTAAGTTAGTTTTCATTAAATAAACAAAGTATACATGTGCAGGAGCAAACAATGATCTATATAACTCATTTATTCACCGATAGTAATAACTAATATATATCGACAATTTAAATAACATAATTAAGACATAAGAAGTAAACAAACTAATAGTCACATAATGGATAAGAGATTAACAAGACAGTAGGAATAATTCGAAGAGGTTGCACGTTTAAGGAGCATTTACGTTTTCGCACGAGTACTAATGATCCCTTTTGGGTAGTTTTCACTAGCCTATAAAAAAAAAAATCAATTTTTGGGGACATGACAGAGAGGCTTATTAACAAGTCTTCACGGATGTAAGCTCGTTTCTTTGTTTTATTAATATTTGGTTATTTTTATGTTTTATGGTTTTGGTCGTAGGGTTGTCGATCTGAGATTTTTTATTTTATTTTATCATTTTTTTTATTTATTAATTTGTTAACTTAACCAAATATTAATAAAACAAAGAAACAAGATTACATCCGTGAAGACTTCTTAAGAAGCCTCTCTTGATAAATTCTGGTGATAGACCGGATTAAAAGTCTGAAACTGTCAAGAAAACAGAAACAACTGCCACAAAATTCTCAAATTTGAAAGATGATACTATGTCGCAAGCCATTGGCACTATGGGTTTTGTTGCGGCTGCAAAAGATATGAGGGGCCCTGACCGAAAATCTGATAATGTTTCCAAACTACTTAATGGTCTCCTTCGTAATTTTGGAATGCTTTCTTACATGATGTCATAGGGACTCTTCTTGTAAAAAGAACTCATTGTTGTCTTTTTTCCTTTGCTTGAAATCTTTTTTGAACCAGAGATTCTGGTATCGATCTCCTCGCAATAGAATGGTCACATCGACCCCCTGGTAGTTTGTTGGTTCTACCCATGCAACAAACGAAATAAAAATAAGTATCCATGAGTAATGAAATGCACTACCTTTCTCCTGTCCCTACTCCACATCTACTAACAGGTCATTTAATATATATTGCGATGAGTTAATTCTACAGTAGCAATCTTCCCTGCAGTGCACTGGTTCAGTCGCATCTTCTAGAGCAACTTGGAAGATAGAAATTTAGATGTGAACCGAACAATGTAGTAATTTATAGAGGCAATGGGAAAGCCTCTAGTGTCTCTAGTCAAGTCATACTTTTCTTTCATCTTATTCGTGAATAAGTTGTCTTGTTATTTTCTAGAAAAAAATGGAGTTGGGTCAACGCCTGCAAGTGGGAGTCCCATAATCGCTACTATAAGCTCGACATACATAGAAATATTTTGGTTGAGCCATAGAAATTCACCATGGAATCATACCAGCAATTATTTAAATTATGCATTCACCCTTTCAACCAGTCTTTCCTTTGCATGAGTGAGCAATAAATTGGAAAGGCGGTAGTGATTTCCATCACATGGGGTAATCATTCGAATCATTACAAGGAAACCACCACTCAGTCATCACTTTTCCTATCACTTTAGTGGTAGTTATTGTGCAATAATGACAGAAGTGACCAAAAAGTACAACGCTGAAATCTCCTGTGTCGTTAATTCAACTATGACCAGTTGTCTTCTTGCCACCAAATTTCCTCATGCGACAACTCATTTATTCATGCAACAGGTATTTAACCTTGGACACATTTCTTCCCTTGCAACAGAATAAGAGTGTATGCCACCATTTTTCTACTTCGATAGGCAGATAGTTTGCGAACACCTTTTTTTCCTAGACAGATGCATTGTCTATGTAACAAAATAGAAACATTCATAAATATGCTTTTTTTTGTTCATTCAACCAAGTTGTAGCTATCTTGCTAAGGATTTAGCCAACTTCCATTCACTAAACCTTTGAAAGGTGTTCCATCTAATTTCTCGAGTTGTACTACGCCTCCTTTAGTGATTTAAATGACAACATAAGGCCTGAGCCAATGTGTTTTCAAAGTGCGTTTTTTCCCTATAGTTCATATTTTTTTAAACTAACGCCATACTTTCTCTTCCATGTGACAGGTTTGTAGTCATTTAAAGTTGTTTTTTTGCTCATATAGGATGGTTTTTTGGTCATTTCACATGCATTTTGCATTTATACCTAATCCATCTTAATCCTAGCATTAACACTTCAACCATGGACTATGGTATCTTTAACCATTAGTTCCTTGTTTATACCATTGTTCTTCTGTTGATAGGACTTTCCTCCCATGAGTATCCTCATTTAGAACCTACTTATTGTCTTTCGATACTCATGCTGCAACTGTCATAGGTTCAGGGGAGTCTTTTTAGCTATTTTTCATGCCAAATTGAGCCTCATTTTGGTCTCTTTTTACAAACTATCCCTTTATAAGACTCCCCACCCTTATGGAGTTTCTTTAGGCCCAGGTCTAACTCCTCAAAACAAAATTGACTGCCGAGTAAACTTGTCCGTTCAAGATCGTTAAGAATATGTGAATGGGCATCCACATTGGTGGTAGGTTATCTCTTTCTCAGACCATGTGGAATAATAGGAGAAAGGATCACTCTCTTCTCTACGGAATTGAGAAGAGTATTCTTAGGTACAGGTTTATCACTTTTCCGGACCTGAGGGACTAAATTTACGAAAAAGGAACACCCGATATGAGCTCAGTTTTCTCTTTTTCGTGCTCTGGACCTAAACATGAAAAGTATTTCGAGTGTACTTTATTTCTTTTTCATGCTCGTTAAACACCAAGAACAAAGCATCGATTTTATTGTTGTAAGCCCCATTTCTCATACTCAAATGGATCTTTTCGAGTGATCTTTATTTCACTCACACTCGTAAAACTCAAGCTATATGCTACTCTCGAAGGAGCATTGGGTAGGTAGTAATTTAACCTTTTTCGGACCTCCCTGACTAAGTACGAAAAAGGTTCACCTTTTCTTCGACGGAAGTTAAGAGAGTTCTTCTGTGGTATGTTTTATACTTTTTCGGCCTCAGGAGACTAAATTGGACTAAAAAGGACCCCCCTGGAGTCTTCTTCGGAGTTTTCAGACTCTCTAAACATGAAAACACCAAGTGAACATGTACTAGTTCAGGCTCATAAAATCCATGAATCAGTGACACTATCAAGAATTATTCCCTCTTCTCTTCAAGCTTGTTAAAAAATGAAGAGAAACTTGAGTTGAATTTCCTAGACTCGTTAAAATTTAACAGGGAAGATAAGGAAGAAGTTTTCTTTTGGTTCTCAGTTAGTGGCAGCATGTCTTCCTTGAACATAACACTCTCTATCTTTTCCGATACTCAGGTCTCATTGTTCACTTTCAGTTCAGCTATTACTTCAAGTTTCTTACTCCTACTCTTGTCAGTTCTACCTGGGGAATCTGATCATGTCTCCTACATGACAGATAAGTCTAGTTGTACTATCTGTAAAGTTAAAAGCTGCCTTGGGTCATCTCTGTGTCGTGCTCACTGTTCAAGGACTTGACCCTATATTTGATCTATATCCTGATTCCATCATTGTCTTATCTGTTATTACTTGTGTCTCCCTTCCTTTACCCAGTTCATAGTCACTATTGTGATTCGTTAGAGGATCTATTGCCTTCCTCATCACAGTATGGTTCCGCATCAGCACTTCCTGACAAATAAGACCTAGAGTTTTGATGATGGTACCTTAGGATTCACTCTCATTTTGGTGAATTCCTTTGCTTCAGTTGTCGATTATCACCTATTGGTTGACAATATTTTGAATCCTATCCATGTTTGACTTCAGTAACATCTATTCACATGGCTTGGATTGTATTGGTTCTTTGGGATTTTTTACAAAGACCTTAGTTTCATATCTATGGACTAAGTTGTGCAAGATTATGTTGTGGTCACTTACACAGCTTCCAAATCTTTGAAGACTCATCATTATTGTATATTGTGGCTTTGATCCACCTTTGTAATATACGTGGTCTTGTACCCATACTATATGATGTACTCAAATATTGTAAAGGAGCTAGTGTTTTAGTATATTGAACATAGCATCCTCAAATATGACTTTGTATATGACATTATTATGTATTTGTTTCAGGTACTACCTCTGCTCCATTGGACTTCTGAGTTCTCCAAGATAATGATTATAATGTATTTCGGCCATCATTTCCCTCTAACCTCACACATTAGGGGGCATCTGTTATTAACCCAAATGGCACTTCTTCGTCCGAGTGCCGAAATTCCTTATGTTGGTACACAAAAGGACATCTTAGGATTGAAGTTTTCCAAAACACTATAGATGGGCATGACATGGGATGCATTTACCCTTGAACCAGCTTGCCATATTATTTTTCTAAGTGTTGAGTTGCATACGCGACTATCCTCATTGCAACTCGTGTACGTACGCGACTATTTACATTGACAAATCGCATACTGTACGCGACTATCTCCATTGCAACCCGCGTACATTAGCATATGCGGGTTTCCTTTAAGCAACTTGCGTGTCATACGTGGGTTGCCTATATCAATAGTCATGTACATCTTGATTCGACATTAAAAAATATAAATCACGATTAATGTAGATTATTTGGGTCCTAATCATTAACTATCCAAACTTTTTCAACCTCCTCAACCTTCCAAACCACTATATTTCCCAAAGTATAAATAGATGTAGTGGGGAGGGCATTAATCAATCAAGTTTAGAGAGCAAAGTTATGTTGGTGGTATATCTTCAGAAGTCTTGGACCAACAGAACTCAGAGTCCTTTGGTTGTAGAGGATTCCTTGTCTCAGAAGCTGGGTTGTACTCTTATCTCATTCACTGATTGTTAATAAAAAGAATTATTCTTCCAACATTGTGTTGAGTCTCTTTCATGTATCATGGTTGATGAATATATTTGATTATGCACTAGATATATTGTTTATCTAACCTCTCATATATACATGTATAAGATTGTACTTGGAGAATTTGCTCTTTGCAGGTGAAGGAGGTGCATCCCTAGAAGCTTTGGAGAGAAGCAGAGTAGAAGAAGATCAAGCTTGGATCAATCGTCGGTAATCGGGTGAGTCAAATATTTCTTCCTATTTCCTTTCTGTACTCTATTAAAGTTTATTGTCTACAAGGTTAGTAGTAAGTTGGTAACCCCAGACCATAGGTTACAAGGGTGTTTAATCCTGAACAATAGTAAGGTATGCCTATCAACAAGCCTATGCTTGTTATCTCTCATCCTAACTGAGTTTCATCCTCGTCGTTTGGTTTGGGGTTTCTCTGTGGGGTTTTGATGCACCTTCGGGCCTGTGTTAACAGACTTTGGTTTTTATATTTATTAATGCTTTTAAGCCGTGGAGTGAATCTTAGTGCCCTTACAGGCTCTGTGTATATATTTATGTTATTGTAGCTTGTAATTTTGGATTTGGGGCTTTTATGCCTGGGAAGCACCATTGCCTGCAATGGTGCCATAGCCCTTGGCATGAATGGGAAATACATGACTTGCGTTTTTGGAAAATACTGTACATAATTATATACTACATTTATGAATTGGCAATGGTTATTACATTTACTGTGTATGTGTTGAATTTATGCCACGCTATTTGTTTACTCTGTAGGTTAAATGTGTCATTTGCCTTTGTTGATGGACTATGTATTAAGTGCTTTTATTTAGCTGTAATAGTTGTCAGTGTTTGGGTTGAGGCCTTGCCGTGAGTGGCATGAGCCTTCCCCGAGGTTGCTGCGATAGCTCCGGATGGATGCATTACTATCATTATTTCGTTGATTAGTATATAATGTGGATATGTGAAAGAGACATGGGTGCAATCCCACGATGGCTTTCATCACTATAGACTGGCTTTTAAGGGACTGTGTGTTTTAAATAATTTGGCTGAGTATGTTATTACAATGCATGCAAAGAGCTTAAGTCTTTACGACTTAGCTATAGCATACATGTTTGTTATTAAGAGTATTGATGTTAATAATAATGTAGCTCGCATATGCTGTATGTATAGCGTGGCCTTGGTAAACAAATACCCACAAGGTTCAAATCCTGTTCGTGGTTGATGTAACGAGTTGTATTTTTATATGGATGCAAAATGGGGCTTGGATTCCCATAGGATTCAATTTCCTGTCCACCCTTGTAATTACTTTGGACTGTATAGAGATTTCGATAAGGTTTATAAAAATGAAAACGATTCCTATGTATGAATTTATATTGGGGTTTTTAATATGATTTATGCATGCGATTATGATGTTGTTTATTTAAATATTATGACTGTGGATTTAGTATAAGAAAGAGATTTGAATCTTGAACCAAAAGAATGGATGTGATACTTACTTTGTTTGTTTATTTATGATGATGTTATTTTAAGTGGAATGATTCAATATTTAGCTTGTTTTTAATGATGAAGACCTTGGAAGGTCTTTAATGGTTTATTATCTTTGATTTAATGTAGAACATTAATTTTGTCACTTTAGTTTATAATTACTTTATTTAGTAGATTAGATTCATAATTCTATTAAATCTCTAATTTGCATATATATATATATATATATATATATATATATAGTAGTTCAATGTGTAGATAAGAACTTAGTTTATCTAGGTTATAAGTTTATACATATATGTATTTAAAACTTACTTCTAAGATTAATCTATTTAAATCTAAGCATGCCTCTACTGACAAATGGAATATGTCAGTAGAGTATAAAGATCAAATGAACAAATAACAACAGATCTGAAATAAACCTAGTTTGTACTTAACCCAGTTTCATCAGTAAAGATAATACAGGAATTAAAACTAGGATGAAGAGCCCTTGATGAACATTTGTAAATAAATTATAATTGCAGAAGTAAACTAATAAATAAACCATGGATAAACCTGGTATATAAAATCACTTACAGCCCAGGGTTAATATTTTAAAATGCAAACCATAGAAGACTTAAACAATGAAACATATACATTGGGTTAGGAAATGCAACTTAATCATTTACCTAACATAGCTAGCATTTATTCTAAGAAAATGGAATAGACAGTCTAGAGATTCATACCTGTAACTTGAAGCTCTTTTAATGGCTGAACCTAGACACTCAAATAACCAGCATTAACAATTCAAAGGAAGATTTGACCTCTATTTTTTATGACCAAATCACTTTGGAACTACCACGTTCCACCCAACCATGACCCGAAACCGTTCCCGGTTTTAATTCGGATCCCCCCGAGTTGGACTCCAACATGCAAGTAGATTAGAGCTCCTAAGGTAGGGTTTCCTATCTGATATATCAGATCTCAATCAGTTCTCCTTTTTCCTTTCAGGAAAATGTTCTCCAAGAATTCTCTTGAGAGCAAAACAGGCAGAAAATGACTCCTCCAATTGATAGATCAGAACCCCAAGCCTTTCCTTGTCTTGAGTTTTTATAGATAGAATTTTCAGTCAAAGGGATAGTTAAATCAAGAAACCTTGGTTTCTTGATTTAGCCCTTTTCAATTACTTTGGGTAATTATTAATATTTTAACTTAGGAACTTTCAACTAGTTCCTAATTAGACTTTGTAGGTTTTGGACTATTTATTATCTTTACATAATAGATAATCATGGATGGAGCTTTTCTTTCTTTCTATCATCATTAATATTATAAATATACTTAATTCTTTATACATACCATGTATAAAGTACATAATAATATAACACTTGTTAACATTTGTCTTTGGGCATCACATACCATGATCCCTAGACTTAATGACACTTCTTCATTAAGGTCAAGTAGGTAGATGGTTTAGGACTACTAGTCTTGGCAACTCTAAACATCCTTGCATGTTGGATTTTCCTCGTATAACGTGGTAGTTCTTCAGTACTTGATGAGAATATAAAAATTTGAAATTTTATTTAATCATTTATAAATAAGTATGATGAGATCAATATTTTTCTTGAGTCGTTTTCACTCGGAAGTTATTAAATTCTTTTCAGTAACCCCTAGCGCTTACCAGAGCCCATACTCAACGCTTTAATATGGAGTTACAAATTAGTGCAATTCCAAAGCTCTTCGCTCAACACTAATGATATGATGTACTTGTACGATACACCTAGGGATACAATGGCCAAGGATCTGATGCTCCAGAGCTTATGCTCAACACCAACATGGAAGGCTCCAGGGCTTATGCCCAACACTTCCAATTATATTTTCATGTGTTCCAGAGCTACTCGCTCAACACAAAGGTAAGTACTCATGTGCTGCAGAGCTTCTCGCTCAACACAAATCATCGATTACTCATGTGCTCCAGAGTTCCTCGCTTAACACAAATCATCAATCACTCATGTGCTCCAGAGCTCCTCACTCAACACAAATCATCAATCACTCATGTGCTCCAGAGCTTCTCGCTCAACACAAATCATCAATCACGCATGTTCTCTAGAGCTCCTCGCTCAACACAAATCATCTCATCAATCATGTGCTTCAAGGTCCATGCCCAACAAAAACAAGCATGTGTGTGTGTGTGTGTGTGTGTGTGTGTGTGTGTGTGTGTGTGTGTGTATGCATATATCATCAATAATTGGCTTACGCCCAATATATAAAACAAATCATCATGTTCATATGCAATGGAGTCTTCGACCCAATATATAAAAATAAAACATCAAGATAATCATCATAATCAATAGGCTCATGCCTATAATTGTTGGGTCCAAAATTCAGGATATTACACAAGGACCCACATCAAACGAGATGCATGAAAAAACCAAATGAAGAAGCAAAGGCATGGCCCAGGTTCTTACCATCAGTCGCTTGTCTTTCTCACCACTAGCATCGGTCGCTTGTCAAAGGAGGGTTGAAACCAATAAGAGCCACAAAAATGCCACAATGCCAATGCAAACCAACAGCTAAGCTTGTAAAACGGGAGAGAACTACCACCATAGCCATTGCAATGAGATCATCCAACTAAAACTGACAGAACAACCACCATAACACCAACTCACCACAAGAAAACAACAGACACAATCACCAGAGCTCAGATGAAAAACAAACAATGCAGGGGAGGACGTCAACACAAGAGAGGAGCAGACGTGCACAGAGTTGAGGGTGCACCACAACCTGGGGTTTGGACTCTCACCCATCAGCCCTAGTTAAATTAACGTGAAGCATGGAGAGGGTTCTGAAACAGGTGTAGAAAAGGGATTGAAAAATCCCATAAGTGTGCTTTATAAATCGCTACATGGAGATGGGATGTGGCAGGTTCAGGGGATAAGGTGACGTACACCACTTATACCTCACCATGTGGCTATGTGGGCCCCATGTGGTCGGGTGTGCCACTTATTGCTCCTCTCCCTTATTACCTGTCATTTACTTACTCTTCCAAGAATATATAGAAATCAAAGTACATATTCTCATCATGGATATTTTTTATTTATAGTAAGGAGTATAATGATTACAAGAAGATAACAACTATGTTACATATTATTTATTTACTTATATAATTTATTCCTAAATAAAAGTTATAACATCACATATTCTTTGTTTTTTAAGAACTATACAATCATTTGTAAAAATAGTATGTCCAAAAATGAGTTGAATATACAAAAACAATAATATTTCACAATAATCATAATAAAGATACAAATCTAATAACTAAAACAATTCTAATTTAATAACTAAATTATGATAAATTTTGTCATTTGAAAAAAATACATCCATAAAACAAAATTTAATAATTATAAAAATAATTCAGTAATAGAATACTCCATAAACTTTTGTTTATTGTTTTTTTTTCCTTGCAACAACTGATACACCAACCAAGTTGTTTTCTCCAAAAGAGCACATGATCCTTTTCTAAAGTAAGTGATCTTAACTTTTGATATAAGCATGGAGGTTAAACTTCCTTGTTTTCTCTAAAGTAGTCTAATGCTTGAAATGTATCTCATTATTATGTCTAGATGTCTTGCGCAACATGATATATCTAATTAAAAGAAAATAACTTGTTTTATAAGACAAAAATATTAACATGTGGATATAATTAGGCATGGATATAAGCTTAATCAATGTTATACGATAATAGTAACCTCTTACAAAGAAAATTGCCATATCCAGTGACCCTCTCATTCTTTCTTCCCCATGTGGCATCTTCCCTTTTTCCAGTGCTTGTGGATCTTACCTCCCCCTTCTCCTTTCTACCAGCGCCCAATTGCAGCAAGAAGAACCACCATTCTTACCTCGATTGATTTTGGTTATAACTTTTTTTAAAGCTTTGAAACCAAAACTACCAAAGAGGAATTGGATCTCCTTTTTTATTAATCCATTCGTATGTACTAATATAATATATAATATAAATTTCTATTGATAGGGAAAATTATATTTTCTTGACTTATGTTTATGTTTAAAAATAATAATTTTCTTGTAGTTTTTACCTATGATATTACATATCTCTCCTTATAGATACATTGTCCTCAGTGTTGGTATCTTTTATAACTCTTCTTTCAATCTACAATCTTTCATGAAAATATTTAGCTATCCATGCTTTCTTTTCCATTTTCTGATATCTCTTATGCTTCTTTCCTTCTACAACCTGTGCTTTTCACAAACACTACAAGGGGTTTCCAATCTTTATCATGAACATATGCATAAACATAAATTTTTAACAATTCTTTAGAGATTAGTCTTACTCTCAAGATGCACCTGCAACATTGCTAATCCTTCATAACATACATAGAATTGATAATTTAAAACAACATTATTCATACATTTATATCTCATGACACACAATTTTTCCATATTCAACCTTACGCCCATGCCTCTGGTATGGTAGCACCTTCAAAAATATCCTTAATCTTTTCCATTTTGCTTCTCAACGTAAATAATCATGTTATACTAACATAACATGTGCAGAATTAAAAATCTTCTCACATATTCAAACACATTTACTATTTAAATAATTACCAATGCACATAGAAACAATCATTTTAGCACATGTATTACACAATGATTCACCTCAAATATAATGTTTTAGTGAATACTTCATCAATCATCACATCAAAATACCAAAAATCACTCACACATACCTTTTGTATGGCATTGATGTTCCAAGGACTTATTGGGTGAAATCATCTTTCAAAATGTTTGGTATGCATATATACATGAGGGTCATCTCCTCACTGAACCACAAGTTCATGTACATGCCTCCTCAACCTGCATATATAATATTCATCTAATATAAGGACGATACCCATCATTAGCTTTTTACAGCTATCGGGCATATCTCCTACTTAGAATTCTGGAAGTCCACATATCTCTGATCCTGATAACTTAACATTACAAAGGACATCACTGTAGAACCTAACACCTCAACTTGGTGCTCCCTGTCAGTTCTACTTCAGAGCCTAACACCTCCTCTCGGTGCTCACTGGAAACTTTGTACTAACTTATCAAAAAAATTCAGAGCCTAACACCTCTCTAGGGTGCTCCATAGCAGCTCTACTTAATTCCTAAATATTTTGTCTTCAACCATTTCAATATTTCAATCTATTTAGTATGAAATTTATGTCTCAGCTTCTAAGTCACATTACATCATGTAGTTATGCATAATGAGACTAAATACTTTAGGTACTCTAGAGCCCAACAAGCTCAACATAAAACCAATTTTCTACTTCATTTTCATTAATTGGTTCTATTTAGTGTAGAAAAGTTTCTTATATGTTTAAGAGCCTTACAACCCAGGGCGTCCCCCATGGTCAAATCAAAAGTTTCATACTCTTTATCTGATTAATCTTTAGTTGTATTAAGTTCAGTCTTCTTATTACGGATTTTATATAAATTCATATTCAGTTCTGTAATTATGGTCCTTTGGTACTTCAATAGTTTATCACGTGCATTAATCTCGACATATATTTCAAAACAAATATTGATTGCATGAAATATCATAATCACATTGAGCATACCTATGTCCGAGATCCTTCCAACTCCACATCAAACCAAACTTTTAATAATTTTGAACATTCCTAATATTCCTGAGCCCACTCGCTCAGTACCATATCCCATGCTAACTTAGTAACCCTGATGTTCCATAGCTTACCCATTCAACATCAAAACATGTTTTGTGTAAGTCTTCCAAGACTGTAATTAACAACATTATACTTTGAATATGTTTAAATAACACATTATCATAGTTTGATACTTCTAGTATCTATACATGTACGAACTATTTAAAACAAATTCTATAGTTCAATTGTCTTATCACATATATATTGTTTGAAAAACAGATAATTCTCGTAATAATACAATTACCATATTCAAGTACTTCAGTAAAAATTTCCAAAACTTTTTACAAAACACACTCTCGACATATCAAATTATCTAAACTATGCTTTACCATAAATTCCATTCATTAATTGATGATAACATCATGCTAACATTTTATGGTATTCAATGAATCACATGGATTCTATATGTTACATTTTTCCATCGCGATATTTATATTCCAATTTATCTTTTGATCCCCATTTGATGACGTGTCTTGCAACCATGAGTACCTGTACTTTGTACTCACAATTTCTTGCCAAATATTATTTGCATCATAAAATCATAAAGACAATTTATAAAATATAATAGCAAGTTACTAATTTAAATTTCATAAACTCTTGTTACATCAAGATATTCTTTTTCACAGTGCATTACTTTCTCGAGAGCTTAATGATAACTACACATGCATGAATCTTTTATGGATGTGCATCTTAAGCTAAATTCATTCCTTAATAATAAACTTGAATTTATATTAAAATTTTTGTACTACCACTACTTTACTTCATCGTACCTTCTCTTCATCATCCTTGACTTGGTATATTAGCACCATGCAATTAACCTTTCTAGTACTTCCTAATGTAATTGTAAGCAAGACATAGAATTAGATATACCAAAAAGTTTATGCTGAGATGTATTTAAACATTCAAGAAGTATATAGTGCACAATGTAACATAATGATTTATCTGTATGCTTAATCCTTGGATACTTAATCATAATATGCTAGTATACCCTTGCAATGTATCACTCATTGACTTACTTTGTCAGCATACTAAGCATATTGTTGACAAGTTATACATAAATTAACATAAACATATCTTTTGCATAGGTTTGCTAATCATGCTAGTTTATATACTTTGGTGATCAAAATTTTCCAACAATATATTTTTCATAACAAATAAACATAAAGTCTTGTTTTCAAGTAAGTAACTTCTCACAAAATCCACACATACCTGTATATAGGCGAGTGCATTAGGTCCGAGTGTTGTGAACCTCGCTCTGATACCATTTGTAACAAACCCAAACTCCTCTTTACCATTTTGGGATATGGGGTAATTTTGTTTTCTTACATATTCATTTCAACCATCAAAACATTAGTCTCAAATAACTTCATGATATTACAATTAAGAGCATTCCACATTAATTCTTAAATTCCTACATAGGAAAGTAAATGTATGCGTGTTATAAACGATCTTTCAATGGTCTTACTAACAAGCGCTTGTACATATTATCCATCATTCATTCATGATAACACAACACTATTACCTTAGTTTCTCCTATAAAAGAATGACCTATTCTTCATGTAAATAAAGCTTTAACGTAATCCATAGTTTATTTATTATGTACAAGTATGAAAATGAGTGTTCTTAAAAACATGCAAGAATTACAAAGCATTGACTTGGATGAATTAACAAAAATAAAACACATAAAATACAAAAGTAAGAGAGAAAAACTGATATACGTGATTCACCCCAACCTTGGGGCTATGTCCACCAAAATTTGTTAATTTTTTAATTAATTCATTCATAAAGAAATGGTAGAATCTACAACATATCTGTTGCAATTTCTTGTTTTCAATCTGCAAGATATCCGCTGCAACTTCTTTTTAATCAATTACAAATTGCTTCTTTTCAAGAAGCTAATTAACTACACTAAGGACCCACAACATTACAATTATGTCTTTTCTCTAGATTTTTCAAACTCATTCTTTCCTCGTAATGTTTATTATTGAACTAACATTATAGCTCTTTTCTACCCACTAATACCAACTAACATTATAGTTCTCTATTCCCTTTTAACTCTATTTCAGAGTTATAAACTCTATATAGTAAAAACAACTTAAAGTAACATATTGATATAGATTTATAATCTTAACAAAAATTACTTTCATATCAAATAATCTCTCCTTTCCTAAACAATTCCTTTTGAGAATGTTCACATTATCTATTTTGTTTTATTTTCCGGTTGAACAACCATGAAGGAATTTCTCATGCCCTGTGACGTCGATATGATGTTTGAACAGTGGTTTAAAAAAAAATGCCACAAATCTACGTTGGATTTTTCTTCTTTTTCTTATTTTTAATAAGAGATAGCCGTAAGTTTATACGAGAATCATTGGAGTCGATTATCCCTAGGAGACCACTCGTTCTCTTTGAAATAAGATGAACACTAACCAAGATTTGTAGAGGTAAGTGACATAAGACAAAAACAGTTACAAGCCTGCATACATAGTTTCATACCTCAACTCTTAAATATGAATGCTTGACTCTATTGTCGGTACTGAATGCATCGTTGGGTGGTCTCCTCCTCACCACAGAACTAAGATGAGAACGTCTCCGTCAAGTTGTCTCTTGTTCACTTCACGAAAAGATGATTTTTATTTTATTTAATATTTATCAGAGTATTTGATTTACGTAAAATCTTGAGTGGGTCTAACTGTTAAAAGCATGTGTTTCCTCCTAAGAGGTCATAGGTTTAAATCCAAAGAGGTAGGGTATGTACACTTTTATAGAGTTTAACAGTAAAATCATTACTCAAATAAAGAGGATCCCTTGTCCACCTTTGTAGGGTATGTACACCTCTGTAAATTTTAGTAGTAAAATCACTCAGAACGGTCCCTTATCCCACAAACAAGAAGGTCGCATACACCAAATTAGTGATAACCTTAAAAATATATTTTTATTATATATATTTAAGAGTATATTTGCATTACATTTTATTTTATGGCATATTTATTTAACATTCTTCAAATAAAAAATAATACAAAATCTCAAAGTAATTTGTTTTTCCAAGCGAGGCCATTTTCCTTTAAAAATACCTCTAACGAAATGCTATTTAAAACGTATTTAAAAGTATTATTTAGTAACACATGCAATTAACCACATAGGTTATATTTAATTATGTGACTTGTCTCTTAAAATTGAATTTTGTATTAAAATTTTTTAAATGGTTTTAAATATTATATAATGTTTTAAAATATATAAAATTTAATAGCCCGGGTGTGTCTCATTGGTGATTCGCTTGATATGAACTCACATGTTGTAAACGAGGTCACAAGTTCAAATTACACCCGGGCTTACCTGTGTTCCATGATTGCGGGTTATTGTGGGGTACCTAAGGGTATAGTGGTAGTGGGTCACGCGAGTACCACCCCAGTCCCCAATTGTCGATTCCCTTAGCAAAAAAATAAATAAAAATTGATAATACTTTTTAAATATAAGGAAATTTAAAAAAAAAGTAACTCATAACTTCAAAATTTAGTTTAAAATATAACCGAAATTTTAAAAAAAATAGCTTCAAACCTTACTTTAAAGATATAGACAAATAATAATAAATCACAACTTTTTTGACCTGTTGTGACAAGGCTCGAAGGTATGTGATCCCTAGGATAGAGATTCACTGTTTTGGAGGTACATGTGAGCTTCTAGGACATCGACCCCTGGTGAGCCAGAATTTAATGGTATATTTGATATGCGGGATGTTGGGTATACCCATAAAAAAAATTGGTAGTTCCCATGTGTTAAAAAAATCCCATGTAGTTCCATGTGTTTAATAAATAATACCTTCCAAACTCGTTGGAAATCCCACAATCAAAAGCGTGCTCCAATTAATGGTTCTTATTTAATTGCTTACGACCATGGTTAATGCTCAAGGACGAACCTGATTACACCTGCCCAAAACCAAACCCCCACTCCAAAAACCCAAAATGGCATGAACCCTGCATGATCCAATGCAATGTGAAATAATTAAATTCTTATAAAATAATAAAAAATCAAAATAATTGAAACTTTTTCCAAACCTTAGTTATGGAAAATTAGAATTTTGTACTGTCATAATTAATAATTCATTGTCATCCTTATAAGTCCAGGTACATAACACATTTCGTCAATTCATTTCCAATTGAAAATACATCTTTATATCAAAGATAACAAGATTCTTAATTGTGGTTGTGGTTTTACATGACATAATACATCTTTATATCAAAGATAGCAAGATTCTTAATTGTGGTTTTGGTTTTACATGACATAATATGATGAAAAACAAAACATAACTTAAATTTGGGTTTGTGAAATTTGACTATGTGGAATTTATTCATAAAGCTAAAAGTTACGATTTGTTTAACAAATGGGAATTAGTAACTTTTTTTTGGGTACATCCAACACACCGCAAGCCAGATATACGAGTAATTTGTGACTCGGTAAAAGCTCACACGTACCAAAACCCACATACACCTCCATAAGAGTGAACCTCTACCCTAGGGATCGAACCTTATCACAATAGGGCCAAAAATGTTGTGATTTATTATTATTTGTCTGTATATTTAAAGTAAAGATTAAAACTATTGGAATGTTTTTGAATTTTAGTTATATTTTAAAATTAAATTTGATATTGTAATTTACTATTATTATTATTATTATTTTAATTCCATTATATTTTAGAAGTATTATCGACTTTTATTTTTAAATAGTTTCTTAAATTTTATTTAATTTTTAATAATATATACTCTTTAAAATCATTTTGAAATTTTCAAAATTTGAATACAAAATTCAATGTTTAAGAGACCACTCACACAATTAAATATAACCTATATTGTTAATTACACGTTTTACTAAATATTTATTTTAAATATCTTCTTAATGGCATGTCCTTCTCACTCTTTTTAAAAGAAAATGGCATCCTTGGTTGGAAAAAATACTTTGATTTATTTTGTATTAAATAAATATTAAGTAAAAAATTGTAAAGTAGAGCTTAAATATTTTAAGTTTTCAATTTTTTTAGATTATATTTTTTGTCTTTATTTTTAGGAGTGTGGTTAGAAATTAAAAAAAATAAAAAATAGAATCACATATATTAGTTATGAAAAATTTATAATTTAGGTGTTATGAAAATATTTGAGGGTGCTTAATTTATTTATAGTTTTAGAAAGACAATTTAAACACTTGCAAATTTGAAGTTTACCAACATTTTTTTTACCAAATTCTTACCAAAACCCAACCTAATATCAAAAACATAAAATACATAAACTAATCCAAAATATAATGTCAACATCCTCTTAAATAAAATCATAAACACATCTTTAATAAATACTACTATAATAAATACTAAGATACCTTTTATAAATAATGAGATGCCTTTTAAGTATTAGAGTGCTTTAATAAATACTAAGATACCTTTTATAAAGAATGTTATGGTGATAGTTATCGCGAGTGTTGCGAGATTCGTTGTCGGTTTGTATTCGCCTTGTGGCGTTGTTGTGGCTCTTGTTGGTTTCAACCCTCCTCTGACAGGCAGTCAATGTTGGTGGTGAGTGGGACAAGTGCCCAATGGTAAGAACATGGTCCTACCTTTGCATATTTGTGTGGTTTTGTTTTTTCCTACATCTCATTTGATATGGGTTCTTGTGCAGGTTGCAGGGTGGCAGCTTAAGTGGAGGAGCTTCGAAATCATATGGCGATCGATTTCACTCCCACCCCCGGTAGGGATCCGTTCCAACTAAATTCGCTTGCCTGTTTTTATTAACACACTCACTTGGATGTCTTTGGAACATCGTTTTGGATTGTTGATGGGTTCTATTGCAAGTTTGGTTTGGTTAAGGAGTTTGATCGTGTTTATGTTGATGCGTTCTCTGCACAATTTATAGTTGTTGTAAGGGTTCTGTCGCGTCTTGTTTTGTGGGTTCTCTACACATTATATGGGTGTTGTAAGGGTTCTATAATGGTTTGGGTCTCTGCACGTTTGATTGCAATGTTTCGTTGTAAGGGTTTATGTCAAATTCTCTACGCATTGTAATGTAATGTTTATGTCGCGAATTAGACTACTCTTGGGTTCAAATTGAACGATTTTCTTGTGTGAATTTATACATTTCGATGTATGAGTTTCGTGGCATATTCATCATGTGAACTTCATGGAATATTTAGGGTGCGAATTTTAGGGTTAAATATGTTGATTTCATGGAGTATAAATAAATTGAAATGGTATGCTAGAGTTTGGATGAGTTTTATCTATAGGGATTGGGGGTTTGGTATTCTAAATCTGAGTCTATTTCGCATTCTTCCATGGTGAAAATTTCATGGCTCAGGGTTTGGAATTTTGAATTTCTAAATCTGTTTGGAATATCCATGGTGTGAATTTCATGGCATTTACAAGTTGTGAATTTCATGGTTGCATATGTTATTTTCATGGCTAATAAATAAATTATCATGATATGATCTAGGGTTTTGGATGAGTTTTTTTCTCTATGGGTTAGGGTTTTCCATTTCAAATATTAATATGCTTTGCATTCAATTTAAATGTCCAAATGTTATGCTAGGGTTTTATAACCTTTTTTTAGTGTTCAAATGTAACTTGTGCTAGGGTTTTATAACCTGGTTTTAGGGTTCAAATGTTATGCTAGGGTTTAATGGTCCAAACTTGCACCTGTATTTTTTATTTTGTATTTTGTCATAAGTTACCTTGTATTATGTCTAGTAACTCAAGCAAGTGTTGGTTGAAAGTAGACCTCCTGAATAATCAGGTAGCATATTACAAGGAAACTATGGGGGTTCCAATTGAGCTAAAAGCATATGCATATGAATTGGAGAATGAATTAAATGTTGCATTGAGAATTTTGTATGGCATAGCTCAAAGCTTGCAATAATTCCATTGTGATCATCCTAATGTCTATAATCAAATCCATCAATGGACACTAGGTCAACAAAAGTTACAAAGTCGGTCTAAGCCACTCAATAGATGGAGATTTGAGAGTGTGACTCATAGCACATGTAGACACTCCAAACATGCAAAGACTCCAACTAAGAAAATGAAATTAATTGAAATTTTTGTTGGAAAATTTAAAAAAAAATGAAAAGTTAAAGTGAATCCTCACCTTACTTAGGATTCTAGTGCAATAGCATGTGTTCCCTTGTGTTAATGTTATTTATGAAACTGTTGAAATTTAAGAATTGATTTTTGTTTGAGTACTTTTAAATAGGATGAGAACAAGAAGAAAGGGATTGTTGCTTGTTTCATTTTTTTTGTGAAACTTCTTTTCAGAACTTTCATAAAGAGAGGAACCATTTTGGCCAATATATTTTGAGAGGAAGACTTTGAGTTTGATGTTGTGAGCCTGTGGAATTTCTTTTGTTACTTTGTTGAGCATTCAAGTTGTAGTAAGAACGTTTTTTTACAAAGTAGATTACTCTCATGTCTAAATAGTGCATTCTTGCTTCTGTTTTTCTCTCAGATGTGTCTAAAGAAGTAAGTAGGGGATTGTAATTCGTTGGTTTTTTCTAGACTACGCATATTGATGCTTATATTTATGTTTATATTAACTTGATTACTTTCTTGCTAAATATAGTAGTTATATATTTGGTGATGTGCTTACATCTATAACTACTCTCTCTCTTAGGTAGAAATCCTTAGAATAGATTTAATTTTTATATAGTATAAAATCACAATTGAGACTTCTCACTAGTGAGCATATTATTGTTGAAGACGATATTTCACCCTATCGACATCACTCCAATTCAAATCCTACTTATAACATATTTAATCTTAATATTTCTTCCATATAATTCCCATATTTGAATAGAAGTGTGGGAAAGCTATCTAAACTTCAAATATCTAATTCCTAATCCCTACTATCCAATGGCTACTTAAGAAGACTACTCCCTAAATACCTTTCTACTCAAATCTATATAAATTCCTTTCTACAACCTTATTATCTCTATAAATACCTTTATATAAATTCCTTTCTACAGCCTTATAATCTCTATAAAGACCCCTATACTATAAGAAAACTATAAAGATCTAATATCTAGCTACTTCCTAAATTAGAATATCTATATAAGACTAATAACTAACCCCTTTAGGTTACTATTCGCTTTATAAGTAGATAACCATTTCCTAAAGAATACATAAATCCTAACTTACTAATACTAAATAGTGTTATATTCCTATACCTACTATTATATAATTCCTAAAAGTAACAAGCTTCATTCGTTTCACCCTATCAACATCACTCCAATTCAAATCCTACTTATAGCATATTTAATCTTAATCTTTCTTCCATCTAAGTCCCATATTTGAATAGAAGTGTGGGCAATCTATCTAACATTCAAAAATCTAATTCCTAATCCCTACTATCCAATGGCTACTTAAGAATACTACTCCCTAAATTCCTTTATACTCTAAGCTATATAAATTCCTTTCTACAACCATTTGATCTCTATAAAGACCTTTATACTATAAGCGAACTATGAAGACTTAATATCTAACTCCTTCCTAAATTAGAATATCTATATAAGACTAATAACTAATCTCTTTAGGTTACTAATCCATTTATAAGCATATAACCATTTCCTAAAGAACACATAAATACTAACTTACTAATACTAAATAGTGTTCTATTCATGTACCTACTATTATGTAATTCCTAAAAGTAAGAAGCTCCTTCCATTTCTCCGTATCAACATCACTCCAATTCAAATCATGCTTATGAAATATTTAATATTAATCTTTCTTCCATCTAAGTCCCATATTTGAATATAAGTGTGGGTTGAACTTTGTAGGGCTCATCCTAGTTCTGATCTATGTAATAGTGTTCATTAGATTCTTTATCTTTAGTTTCACCCATCAGCCCCAGTCAAAATTACATAGAACTTGGATAGGGTTCCAAAAAGAAGCATGGAAAAGGGCCTGAAAAATCCCAAAAGTGTGTTTTATAAAGTGGTACATGGAGATAAGAATTGGTGTATTTCATGAGGGTTTAGTCATATCCATCATAAAAACTGGGTTTTAAGGTAGCATTTATTTTGTTACAAATGTGTTAAGTTAGAACTCTGTGAAGGATTCCAAACTTTCCTTTGCATTTAGGGGCTCTGAATCTCTCACTTTTCTCAACTTTATTTTAAGGTAGCACTATTTTTTTGCCATGAGTAAATTACCAAATTGATAGATGAAAAGACCAGTGGGAAAATATGTGACATAGTATGATGCACAAGGTGTTGATTTTAGTCCATTACATAAATGGTCTTGATTTTGGTAGTGTTTAGGACTTGAACTTACAACTCCATAATGAAAAAAGTGAATAAAATATCTCTAAAATTCATTTCAAAGTATAATCTTATCAAGATATTTCCAATGAGGCATCACATAAGCAATAACTTTAACTTATAAATTTGATATTAAGAAACCAATCTTGTATTATTTTCGATAAAGTAAGAAACTATATGATATGTCCATGATCACTTTAAAGGAAAATAACAATCTAAAAACCATGAGGCTTATGAAATGTTTAGAATCATTTAAGACTAACACCCTTCGGAGGTTGAAGAAGGTATGTCTTGAGAGTTTTACACTGTTTATTGTACCTAGATATTCGTTAATAATGATTTGTTCACTGCCATTTTTCACTATTACCTCTTCACTATCCATGGAATCCATCTCCCCTTTCCATGTGAATCTAAATCCTTGCTTCACGACCCATGGTTAAATAGAAACCATTAGTAGACTTATCAAAAAAGAATGTATTCCTTTGTGAATCTGGAAGAGTATTACACCATACACTATTAGAGTGTTTGTCCATGGATATTTTCAAGCATACACTATTCACTTATACACCATCAAACTAAATATATATTCATCCAATTAATGCCTTTCTAACAAAACGTTTTATGCACTTATGGTTAGGCAAAACCCTTTTTCTACCCTTATGCTCTAGGAAGTTGAGTTTCTTCATTTCCCAAGCTTGTTGAACCTCCTACATTTGGTTGGTCCCAATTGTTTAAGGTGCCTACATTTTCCTGAGCCCAATTGTTTGAGGTGCCTACATTTTCTTGATTGGGTTGGGTTGAGCCTCCTATTATTGCTTTATGACATGTTTTTTCTTGTAACCATGGAGGAATTGAAATCTCATAGCCTAGGTTTGTTCCCAATACACCTTGGTTGTTTGGAGGTGCTGGAAAATCCGATCTCAGATTGGCACTTGAATTGGTTGTGAGAAAGAGCGGAGGTGGACCAATCAGAGTAAACTGGGAGACCTGTATGTTTATAAGGTCTTGGAAGAGATGTTTATTGTATGAAAGTTGATCAAACGAGGCCATCCTTTGCATCTCAATATCCTCCACAATTGTCTCTACCTGTTCCATACCCACATTCTCCTTCTTTTGTCTCCGTTGGACCTTTGTTTGTTTTCTTTCATGCTTGGCCAATTTCTTATGATATTGTTTTTTTGTATTTGTTACTCTCTTTTCAACCTTTCATGCTTTCGTGATTCTTCTTTAACAATATTTTCTGCCCTCATGTCCTTTGCAAGTTCCTTCTTATTTAGTTTCATTTCTTGCATCTCCTTTTTCTTTAGTTCAAATTCATCCAAAAGTGTGATCTAGTCATCCAGTGTAAGTAGTTGTGAACTTAGTCTTAATCGAATAAAATTCAATGTTCCTTCCCTTTCCTTTTTGATCAAGTTATCCACTAGAATCCTCAGGAATTGTCAAAGAATTGGGGAGCCACTTGGTTGTTTTTTAGTATTAGCTGGGATTCCTACTTCATTTCCACCATCTACGCCATGTTCTTGATTCACTGCAGTGTATTCTTCAACATTTGCATCCACAAAATAGTGGACAACTTCATTGCTCAGGTATGTTGGCAGTGAAGGAATGCTAAGGATTTCTTAATTGGTGTTAGTAACAATAGGTTTGTTCATATTCATTATTGCATTTGCTAACCACTCAGGATGTGGTACTTGGCTTGGAAATGTCAACTCCTCTTCTATACTTTGTTGTGCTTCACATCCTTCAACCATAATATGCCTGGTATTGTTAGTATGTAGTTGTCCTACATGTTCAGTTTGAGTTTGGTGTGTTCCAATTCCCATGCTTGATTCAACTACTTCATCAACTGCATCAGTAGCAAAGAAGTGACCATCATATTTAGTTTCATTGACTTATTCATTGTCATCACCCAATGGTTTTTCCTTCCCTTTCAAGAGGGATAAGATGTTGCCACAATAGTTGCATCATCTACACCTTCGAATGATCAGCTTCAAGCCATGTCATTGATGAGAGCATCATAATCTAGTGGTAATATTCTAATTCGCTTAAAGCCAACCTTGATATTTGAGGGTGTCAATGCCCTTTTAAAAGAATTACTTGCAAGTTCTGCCAATTCAACCCTTTTTACCTCTATCCCAAGGTTCTTGGCCATCCATGATGCTCTCTCAATCCTAAAGAAACAATAAAATAAGCCAAACAAACTCACGTCAAGTGACTACAACCTATGAGTGGTATGTGTCGGTAGAGTCAACAAGTAAATTCCCATCTTGTTTTCATCTTGAATAGTTTGTAGAGCTATGTGGCTTCCATGGCCATAAAAAATCAGTAGGTGTCTATTTTTAGGAGATGCACCACCCAACATGGATGTAGAAAAATGGAAAAATACAATTCATGAATAGCTCTTTAGTCATCCATGCATCAGGATGAGCATCCATGCATGCTCTTGAATCATAGTTCTTAATGTATTTCTTCAATTGGGTCTTTCCCTTGAATAAGTAGAAGTTAGGGATCAATGATCCAATTTCATTTATGTAACACATAATAGTAATCCACTCCCTACTCTTAGGTATAATTTTGGGCGCATTCTTACTACCTCTCTTGTCAACTACCCGCATGCCAAAATTCATACCTGCATGTAATCATGTTTCATCACAGTTATGTATATAGGTTGAACCATATGAGTGTTTTTCATATGTGTATGACAGAGTGTTGTATAACTTGGTCACAACCGTAGGCCTCAAATTCATAGCTTTGTCTCTATCTAGGGTCTTTGTTGTTCGCAAGACAAGATCTGGGTGTCTAGGCTTGAAACCTTCCCACCATGATTTTCTAGAAAACCCATCTTTGAATGAATTTGGACTTGATTGTCTACGACACATTCGATTTAAGTTGTATCAACTCCAGCCCATGGCCCATTTTGGCCATCTCCTTACACCAAACGACCAATTCCACTTCTTCTTATTTAATCAAAACTATGAGAAGACCTCTCCTCTTTGTATGAGTCGGACCATTCAGCCAATAATGCAAAGATGTATATCTAATCCTAAATTTTCTTACATTTATTCTCACTGAGAACCCATTGATTTCTACGTCATTAACCACTTTCAACATATCCTCTTTTGTCCAACCCATGATAGCACTGACATTCTTTCTCGAACCAGGTCCTTGCACTCTAGTTGGAAGTGGAGCGACATCGATTTCCTTTGCATATGTATTGACATTTCCTTACAGTGTGCTTGATGGTTGATCAATAGCAACTGCATTTGTATTGGCATTGTGGTCTATTTCTTAATCTGATTCAGTCTGTCGTAGTTTTGTACCCTTGGTGGATCACCTTCCTTTCCTCCTTGCTCAATCAAAATGATTCCCTCTTTCCATGACTATATAAACATGTATTATAATGAAAACCATTATCATTCTCTATTATATGCATGCGCAATAAATCAGTTGAATGCATGTATAGTTGTATAAATGTGAGTCTATCCTTCAAAAATAGAGATAATAGGGTTGTTTATTAGTTTTCCTTAATTCATGGGGATGAACGAAGAGGAGATAGGAGGAAGGATTCGCGGTGAGCAATACTTACATGGGGTGTTTGCGGTCCGGGTCTCTTCTAGGAGAAGAATCCTAGGCCTCCAGTAGGGGGACAGGTCCTGGGATGAGTGAGGCAACAGATGGGGGGGCTAAGCCCCTTACCTTAAAGTCGGATATGGATATTGAGAAATGGAAGGAAAAAGTGCAAGGAAATAATCTCCATTCAGGGACGGGAGGAGAAGGAACTAATGGAATCAACAAAGAAGCCAAAGCAAAGACAAAGATTAGAAGGTTAGGACAATGCGTCCCAAAATCGAAACTAGTGCCGAAGCTATAGATTAATTCAAAAAGGATAAGGGAAGACATACAACATATGAAGGAACATGCACTTATAGGAAAATTTGTTTGGATTTGGCCTACAGAGAAAACTCTAGTGTGGTGGATAAATATGACATGGAAACTGCAAGGACATTATGATATGCAACTAGGGGCCAAAGGATTCTTCACGATTATTTCCTTCAATGAAGAAGACCGAACCTAAATATTTAAGAATGGACCGTATTTTTTCAACTCTGCAAACCTCTTCCTAAGACCATGGAAAGAATGGTTCAATCCAGATAAGGAAAATCTGACAATCGCCCTGGTTTGGATCAGAATGTACTCACTGCCAACGGAATACTGGAAGGAGGAAATACTGACAGATATTGGAAACACATTGGGGAACTTTGTAAAGGTATCACATAAAACTAGACAAAGAAGGTATACGTCCTATGCCCATATATGCATTTACCTGGATATATCTCAGGATCTCCCAGAAGGCATAGAATTAACTTGGGAGGATGAAGACTGGTTTCAAGCGATAGACTATGAATATATACCCTTCATATGAAGATGATTCCATGAACATGGTCATTTGTTTAGATAATACCCACACAAAAAATACTTGGAGGAAATAAAGAAAAAGAAAATCAAGATCCGAAAGGATTTACGACAGTTCCTAACAAGAAAAGAGCAGCCAAGAAATCGTCAGGACCAGAGATCCATAAAAAAGTTCAAACACAAAATAGGTTTGAACCCCTTCAGGAGCCAAAGATTAGTATTAATCATGAAGAAGACCAGGATAAAGAAAAGCAATATATGATGATATAACCGGAACTGAAGATACAGACACAGGTTGAACATCAGGAAATTAACAAGAATGACCAAATGGTTCTTGAAATTGATGCAGAAGAAATAGAGATTGGGGATCTAGATCGGGATGGACTGGAAGCAGCATATTCTATTAAAATACCAGACTAGATCCCACCACAACAAGTCTCTCTGCTGGAAAAGGCGATAATAAAGGAAAAGTTTATGAAGTTTCTCGGAGTAGTGTCAGAATCCCTTAAAGACCCAGATGGTAAAAAGAAAGGGGAAGGCCTAGCAATGTGCAAATAATCCATCTCGTTGGGGCTCAACTGGTAGCATTAGGGAAATATCCAACCATAGATGTGACCCTCTCTCCCTCAACCAATTAGTCTCTAATGTGGATCACATCCTGGAATATAAGAGGCTACACCAGTACCTTGAAGATTCGTATTTTAAGAAGAAGGAAAGAAATGGAAAAAATTAGCATTATCTTTTTACAAGAAACCAAATGCTATGAGAATGAACTAAAAACTTTAGGGGGGAAAGTATGGAGGGGAAGTGAAGTTATAGCGGTGGAATCGGAAGGGGCGACAGGAGGCATAGGGATCTTGTGGAATCCAAGAGAGGTATTCCTCAGTGAATTTTTTGCATCTCAATTTTCTCTTTCGACGGCTTTCCAGATCTTAGGCACTAGTACCAGGGGGTTTATGACTAATATTTACGGACCTCCTCTAAAAGAACAAAAAGGGGAATTTTTGGAGTCATTAGGAAGGCTCAAAAGGTTGTCAAGAGGAAAACCCTATATTTTTGGAGGAGACTTCAACCTGGTTAGGAACCTGGACGAAAAAAAAGGTGGGATACGACATTTAAACTCCAATGGTGAATATTTTAATGAATTTATTTATAATCTAGAACTGATCAATGTCAAAACAAGCAATGGTACCTTTACTTGCAACAATAAAAGAACTGGGGATAGAGGTATATCATGTCAACTAGATCACTTTTTGGTCTCAGAATCCATCATTATGGATGGAGGTGAGTTGAGAGTTGTGGTACTCCCATTAGTCAGATATGATCATTGGCCTATAATATTGGAATGAGAAAGCATAGGGGGTAACCTACGAAGACCCTTTCATTTTGAGAAGTTTTGGCTCCTCCAACCTGACTTCCCGAGAAAACTTAAAGAGTGGTGGTCGAAAATGCCAAACATCAAAGGAACATGGATGTTCCAGTTCCAACAAAAAATCAGACTCTTAAAATCCAACATCTTGAAATGGAATAAGGACTCCTTCAGTAACATTTTTCAAGATAAGCAGGAGTTAGATAGCAAAATCAAAGAAGTACAAATCGAAGGGATGCGGAGTGGTTTTTCGGAAGAGATCCGGGCTCAGGAAAAATTGTTGATTCAAGAATTTAGCCTCATAGAACAAGAGGAGGAAGTTTTCTGGAATAAAAAATCCAGTATTAAGTGGCTCCAAGAAGGTGAATGTAACACTAGTTTATTTCACAAAGCGCCCATACAACATCATCAAAGAAACCACATGGAAAGAATGAAAACATAGGAGGGTAACATCATCAAGACCGAGGAGGACCTGGAAATCACCCTAAAATCCTTCTTTTCCAAACTCCTTAAGGAACCTAATTGGGACAGGGAATCCGCTCAGGGAGAAGTGCTAACGCATATTCCAAAAGTCATCACGGAAGAGAACAACTTCATGCTTATGAAACCTATAGAGCTGGAGGAAGTGGAAGCGGCAGTCAAATAGATGGTGAATGAAAAATCCAAGGGACTCGATGGATTCACCACCAACTTCTTCCATGCTTGCTAGGACTGGATGAAAGAGGAGGTGTGGGCTCTGGTGGAGGATTCAAGGAAGACGGGTAATATTTTGAAAGCTCTGAATGCTACCTCCCTAACACTTATTCCCAAAGAAAATGGAACAGAAGAACTTGGTAAGCACAGAACTATTGCCCTATGTAAATTCATATACAAAATCATCTCTAAGGTTATAGCCACACTACAGAATTTCAACCCAAAATCCGACGCCTTGCATGTCTGAAATTTGACACTTCTCTGTCTCATTTTTGACACATAGACTTTTTTTTGGTGTCGATGGCGTAATGTTGGATCTTCAATAGTCTACTAATATGGGTCAAAGATCCGACAGAAAATTGTGTTTCATATTCAACCGTTTTTCCTTCCGAAGTGCCAACCAAAATTGCATAACCTGTCGAAAATCCGACGTCCTCCAACCCCTGCAATGTTGGTCGTTCGACAGGAAGAAGTTTCGGAGAAATGGAGGTGTCGTCGGTTTTTAATTTAGGATGTGTCGAAAATTTGACGCAATTCGACACTAGAATAGTCGGCCTTCCAACGAAGTCTGACACTTTAACCGTCGGTCGTCTGATGGGCGAAAGCATCGGAGACATGGCACGGCCGTCATATGGGTTGATCGGAGTGTCGGAAGAACATCGAAAAAGAGACACCTGTTGATGGATTTTAAAAAAAAATCCAAATATTTCACTTACAGCCACATGGTTTCAGCCTATAATTTGACCACTAATCTAGGAATCTTGACTACATCCACATCATTAACCTTCATCAGACTGAGAATTCAAGTCTAATACTGAAGTAGCTAATCCAAAGAAGCAATAAATAAGAGAGATCAGTAATATGAGGGGATCATCCACCTCAATCATCCAAAGGATGTCAATAGCAACAGCACATAAAATACTCAAGTGCTAAGGGCTAGAAAAGTTGGAAAGTGCCCTGATCAGTACATTCACCATCAGTGAATTCAGTAAACTGAAAATGGCCTGAGGCCAAGGTTAATGCTTCTTTGGATAAGCTATTAGCCTTAGTATTGTGTTCTCTGAATATGTGAATTGCTTTTAGCTAGATGAAGTAAGGTTCCATATCACTGATATGTTGACACCAGCCATCAAGTGCAAGTAAAGTTAGTGATGATATTCTATTGAACCAATTAATGATCGATGTGGAGTCACCATGAATGTGCAGAGTGGGAAGGACCATGGATTTAGCACAATAAAGGAGAGTCCATAAAGCAAGTAGTTCAAATCTGGTGTTTGTACTCAGACCAACACCCAAGAATCGTCACCGTTATCAAAATAGTTTATTAGGTAAAATTATCAAAATAACGGAAGATGTAGGTACAATTATCAAAATAGTTTATTTAGTCAAACTTATTACCTTTCTTTTTTGCGTTGCCTTAGCCACTTTCAATTCACTAACTCTAAAATAGCTAATAAGTGTTGGCTAATAATGGGGACGACTCATGGTATTATGTTTCATGGGGTTGCAACATCGCAAACTAGTGAGGCATAATACCACGAGTCGTCACCGTTGCTTGGCTGAACACTTGTTATCTTTTGTGAGATATAGTTCATGTGGACAGAGTTCTTGAACTCTGTCCTCATGGATAGTTTTTTTTTCATTTTTAATGAATGAAATTCATTTATGAGAGAATATTTACCAAAATTTAAGTTTGTGAAGAGTAAGAAATTCATAGAAATGGTTGGAAGTGTTGTTCACTAAGCCATGCTATTAATGAGGAATTTTCATGTTGTTATTTTCCAAGTTTAAGCCATAATTTGTAATTGGTTGAAATTAGTTTGGTTTATTAAGTTTAAAGTGCGTTAATCAAATTAATAAACTTGTTTTTAATTTGAGTCTTATATTAAGCATTAGTTTTGAACTAATCATTGCTGCTACTGTTACTCACTAGCAGTTTTAAACTAATTTATGTTGTTGTTGCTACTCGCTAAAAATGTTGTTATTACTTGCTAAAACTAGTGTTGTTACTTGTTGATATTGTTGTTGTTACTTGTTGAAACTATTGTTGTTACTCACCAAGAGTCTTGAAATTGTTTATTTTATTGTTGTTACATGTCTGTAATTGTTATTGCTACGAGCGCTAGTAGTTTCTTGACTAACACATTTCATAATTAGAGTTAAAGTTATTATTCATGTAAATTTTTTTTTAATAGATATGTATTATGCAATTAGTATTTGTCTAAGTAAATTATGGATCTCATTAGAGGGTCATACTTCCGCTACTCTGTGCATAATGTAATTAATTTACATAAAAAAATGGTCTGTGTTAGCTTAGTTTGATGTAACTCAAGGAGGCGTTACGAGAGAAATGGTTCAAAGTGATGAAGTTTCAATTGATAAATTATGATGATTTTCTAAAGAAGAACACAAGGGATCAAATTTAACTCATGGGATACCCAAAGCTTGGCTGTCAGAGAAATATGAGAAACTTTTATTTGCCATAAGGAATTCTTTTACATGTGAAGGAATATTTGACACAGTGTATCAATTTCACTTCAAATTGTTGTTACATTTCATTGGAAAAACATTTTTAGACGTCCCTTTTGATTTGTATAGAAGTCTAGGAAAGATGGCACATAGGTGTAGCCGAAACCTAAGAAGGTAGAACACTAGTTTATTTCATTTTGGATTAATCAAATTGCTCGTGCTTGAAGAGATTAGGAAAATGAGAAAGAATTATAACATGTTTCTTTTCCTTGTTGGTTATGATCCCGAGGTGCTAGGTATTCCTTCAGCAAGGAGATGTACTCCAAGCTCAAAAGAAAAAACAACTACTCAAGCAAAGAATATGATGGAGAAAAAGACACGAGTGAGGAGTAGAGAAAGGGTAAGATTCATATGGAGAAAAAACCTAGGGTTGTTATAGATATAGAGGAGAGACCTGAATTTTAAAATAGTAAAAATAAAATGAAAGGAATAAAGTTGGAATTTTTTGAAGAAAGGGTGGAGGTTAAGAGACCTAGGACTAGATTAGCAACGAAATGGCAAAAATATGTGGAAGAAGATACATCAGAGACTCCACTTGAGAAATATATCCAAACAAAGAAGAAAAAACTCTCCAAAGTACAACCATATTAATAGACATAGAGTGATGATCCAAAGGTGAAGAAGGTAAATATACCGTTAAAAGAAGGCCAGTTGATGATTGTTCAGTTGCAAGAAGAAGACATAAAGCATAGGTTTGAAGTAGATGGAAGTCTAGACCTATATGAAAAAGATTTGATGGATGTTAGAGGGATGCTAAGGAAAAGATTACCATTACATAAACAAGTTCAAAATTTATATAAGCATAACAGATCCCTTAAAGAAGAAAACAAAAATATGAAGAAAGAGTTGCAAATGTTGAAAGATGAGGTCAGTGCAGGTAATCTAAAACTTCTTGCTGAGGCAAGAGATAAATTTAATGAAATTAGACCATAACATGCTTAAATTTTAGTATTAGAGCCTTGGAAAAGGTTTGAAAGCGTCCAGACAAGTTTTTGCACAAAAAATGCAATTTTCATAACTGTTGCAGTGCCAACAGTGTAAAAACAACGAAAATTCTACAAAAGTTCTGAAGGTGAAACTTTTGTAGTGCCTGTAGTGTAAAACAGGGGTAAATGCTACAAAAATTCTAGAAACGCAATTTTGCAGCACTAAAGGCCCAGAATTGAATAAGGGACATTGCAAAAGTTTCCAATTTATCTCTAGCTCAGCTGATAGGTCAAAGATTGACTTTTATATGGATAGATTTTTACCAAATCAGTATGAGAATCGTGTTTGTAAATATTTTTCTTTCGAAGTAACTAAGGGGTTTAATTTAGGGTTGAGTTCTAAAAGTTAGGGGAATAATTAATGTATGTTATTTTGTAACTATTCCTAACATACACAACCTTGAAAGGAAACATCTCGATGGAATAATGATAAGTCTTATAAACAAATTACAATTAAATGTAAATAATCTTCCCAACTATTAAAGACACCATCCACATCTTTCTTTTGATGGATTTAATACAAACAATTTATTACTATGAATACAATAATAAAAATATCCTAACCAAATACTATACTTCTACTTTTATAATAAATTGCTATTGGATTCATTATTGTTTTTCATAACTTAAATTTAAAACCCATTACTCATTATAAGTCAATCCAATGGCTCTATATCCTTAAGGAGTCTAATATGATCTCAAATAATTAATTCATAGTTGGAAAATAATTAGTTCACACTTGAAAAGTAAGGACTTATTCCTAAATCATATCTTTTGTGAGATATAGTTCATGTGGATAGAGTTCTTGAACTCTGTCCTCATGGATAGTTTTTGTTTGACGATGATATTAACAGGACTTTGGGCACGCATCCTAGTTTGTCACCCCAATTTTCCTAACCCCAATCCTTGAGGGTTTTGGCATTGAATTGTCGACCTTAGACCCATCCCGTAATGGTTGTCTCTACTGTATTCTCCAACTTGTTAAGGTGTATAACTACCCCAACCAAGAAATTGTTTACTTTGCCTTGGTTTTTTAAAAGTCGCTACTTATTTCAACTTCTTTGTTCCCAAAATTTTGTCCCCGAACTAGTGTGTTTTTCAAGGTATTGGTTTTGAGATGATCTGTTCCCTATGGTTTATTTTTTATTGATCCAAGGTCGTTCCCTAGATATGGTACTTCTCTCTACCTTAAGACATGCTCTTTATTGGCACCGCTAGAACGGGTACCCTGTGGTGGGGCGGGTGATTGGCACCCCCTTATTACTTTATTTATTACTTTCCTTTCCTGCCTTATGACTTGCCTGAGCTGGAAACATGAAAGTCAACCCCTACCCCTTATTTCTCTTTCCTTCTAAAAGATTAAGGGATTCTATTCCCTGTAGTATCTGACCTTACTGGTTGAATATGAGGATGAACTGATATGGTGAATTAATACCTCCTTGTGAAGTAAGACCTCCTCATTGTGGAAGTCTTTATTCCCTTATTATTCCCATAAGATAGTCTGACCTTCCTTACCTTAAGAGGGGTTTTACTAGTTGTAGTTAGGGGCCCCAATTTCCTAGTTCTATTTTAACCGTTCGATAGGTCCGGATAATCAGTCTCTTCGAAGTATTTCTTTGATCAAGCCTGTCTGTGCAAAACTAGAGAAATTGTGTAATTACATCTATAGATGCGCTACAAAATGAATGATCACTATAATAGTGACTCATAGATATGAGAGGGGGTGAGGCACGAAGCCCTATTCTAAGTTCATGACCCGAACAACGAGTTTCTCATTTGTAAGGTAAGAAGGTTTGTAAATTGAATCCCTGAATAACCCACTAAATGAGGAAGGGTCTGTCTACATTCAAGCTTGTCCCACAAAGGAGCAAACATCACAGCATGCACAAAAAACCCTTGTCACCCAAAAACCCTTGTCACAGGATGCCCAAAAACCATTGTCATAGCATGCCCAAAAAAAGGAGGTCATGATGCTTACCCATTGAGCCATGAGCTCCAAATCCAAAACTAGAACTCCAAAACGTGAACCGTGTGCTCCAAATTTGTACCGTTAGCTCCAATTCTCAAGCGTGAGCTCCAATTATCAACGGTGAGCTCCAATTCTCAACCCTGTGCTCCAGCAGACCTACTCCTAAATTCACAAAAACCTCCAAATTGAACTGAACTATCCAAAACGAGTCGCGTCAATGTCCAAATACACTTGTAATTTGTTATTATATATTATATGCTTTTTATTTTTATTATATATTATTTTATATTATATGTATTTTATTTTTATTATATGTTATTTTATATTATATAAATTGCCATAATAGTATTGGGATATTTTTATTATATCCTAACTTGAATAAAGAACCTTCACATTAATGAGGGAAGAACCATCTACATAACGACACATCCCTATCTTGGATAAATGAAAATATATCTTTGAAGGATGATTGAAAATTTGAGCATGTGAGCATGTGAGCATGGTGATGATGATGATGATGATGATGTTGATGATGATGATTATGATTATGATGTTCATGTCGATGATGACAATGATGACGATGTTGTTGATGATGATGATGATGTTGATGACGTTGTTGATGATGATGATGATGTTGATGATGATGATGATGATCCTGATGATGATGATAATGATTGTGATGACGATGATGATGATGATCTTGATGATGATGATGATGATCCTGATGATGATGATAATGATTGTGATGACGATGATGATGATGATCTTGATGATGATGATGATGATTATCATCATCATGAGGATGACGATGAAAATGATGATGATGATGACGATGATGATGATGACGACGACGATGATGATGATGATGACGATGATGATGAAGATTATGATGTTGATGTCAATGATGACAATGATGATGATGATGATTATCATCATCATGAGGATGAGGATGATAATGATGATGATGATGACGAAGTTGATGATGATGATGTTGATGATGATGGTGATGATTATGATGTTGATGAAGACAATGACAATGATGATGTCGACAATGACAATGATGATGATGATGATGATGATTATGATGCGGATGAAGACGATGATTATGATTATGACGATGATCATGATTATGATGATGATCGTGATTATGTTGATGATGATGGTGATGATTATCATCATCATGAGGATGAAGATGATGATGATGTTGATCGTGACGACGATGATGATGATGACGACGATGATGAATATGATGATGATGATGATGATGACAACGACGACGATGATGATGAAGATGATGATGATGATGATGTTGATCGTGACGACGGTGATGATGATGACGATGATGAAGACGATGATTATGACAATGATCATGATTATGAAGATGATGATGATCTTGATGATGATGATGATGATGATGATGATGTTGATGATGAGTATCTTGGATAAATGAAAATATAGCTTTGAAGGATGATTGAAAAGTTGAGCATGTGAGCATGTGAGCATGGTGATGATGATGATGATGATGATGATTATGATTAGACAATGATGATGATGATGTGTGATGATGACAACGATGAAGATGATGATGAAGACCACGATGATGGTGATGATGATGTCGATGATGAAAATGATGATGATGACGACAATTTCAATATATTTCATCGTCTTCTTCATCCATGTCATCATCTGTATCATCAGATACATAGTCAACATTGTAAGAATTGGCCATATCCTCATCGTTATCATCATCATCATTTGCGCTCATCGTGTCATCATCGGAATAATATTCATCAGCATTTTCTTCTAACTCAAGTTGATCATGCTCTTCGTCATCATATTCTTCTTCCAGAGAACCCTCTTCATTACCATCATCTAGGTTATACTTTATCGGCCTTCCCCTTGGATCATGTCTCACAACAAATGACCATCCCGATTTACCTGGAACCTCTGAGTAAAATACTTGTTCACATTGGCTTGGAAGAACATAGGGCTCTGTTCCTGGCTCAAACAACCTTGTGCTTACCATGGTAAATCCATTATCATGTTCAATAATAGTTCTATTGGGATCACGTTGATTCAATCGTAACCTGTACCATTTGACAATGAATAGAACTACCTTAAAGGATTTAAAGTCACACTGTATAATATCTTCCAAATACCCATAGTATCGATTTTCTGAGACTTTTGGATGTCTGTCAGTTCTAGATGAAACATTGGTAACCTCAAAGACAACCGAAACCCCAGAATCTGATGTTTTCTTTGTTTCATCCAGTTTTTTTATCCAATATCTACCTCCATTGTAGACCATAGCCTTATGGTGTTTTACCTGCAATAAGCAATACACACAAAAATTACACAACCAATCAGTCCTTATGCAACAATACATGGAAAAAAAGAACATGTACGTCAAAAAATAATTTGCAAAATAAAAGATTTAGAGGGATATTTGATTAATTATGTACTTGCCATTTTATCTTTTACACCATATGCCAAATCGATTTCCCTTTCTGTTAGATTGTTATCTCCATTGTGTTGTGCTACTTTTACCAATGAAGCCACACCTTCCCATGATATTCCATGACCCGATTCTGCACATCATTTAATCCATACCTTCATCCAGTCAAGATTGTTTGCGATGTATAAATGAATTGCATCCCATTCTCGACCAATTGTTTAATGACAATAGCCATTAAAATCAAAGAAAGGTGTAAATCTCCTGAACAAAGACGTATATGCTCTTAATTGAAGCAATGATGACTAGAAAATACAATTAGAATATGAAGGATATAATAAAAATCCACTAGCTAATAATTACCTTTTAGGTTCCTCAATATACCTTTCCCCTTCAGTTGCTCTCCTTCAAATTTGTTATTGGAGTCCGGATCACAAATGCGACGTAAATTGAGCTTTGACGCTAAAATAGGAAGATATTCACTAACATACAACATGTTTTGGTATACTGTATATCCTTCCATCATAGAACCCTCTAGATGTTCTAGTTGTCTCACCAAACCCTTCATAAATTTCAAGTGCCTCTCAACCATCCACATGGACCTTGAGTGGACAGGTCCACACAACTCAATCTCCTCAACTTGGTGTATGACGTAGTGTTCCCGTGCATTGAAAAATGCCAATGGTAGATGCTTCTACATTTCACACATGAGACGAGGAATTTCTCACCTCCAATATTTTATATCTTCTTTATGGATTTCTTTAGATGTGAACCATCTACAAGTGATGCAAACCAATAACAATATTTAACAAAAATAAACATTAAATTACAATATATGCTGAAATAGTGCACAAAAAAAACAAATATAAATTATTATATGGAGAATTAAAGAAACACTAAGCACATGCAAGTAATCGCCAGTTACCTCATGTATTTACCAATATTATATATAACTTGTTTGACATTGTTGTCGAAGTTGTCCGGGAGAGAGAGAGGTAGAACATACTGTATCAATATGAAAACCATGCCATTTATTAAAAAAAGAGTATACAAACAAGAAAAAGTTATATGGACATAACAATAATAATTACCTTGATGAAGACATGCCAATCATGTGTTTTGACCCCCGCAAAATCACCTTTTTTAGTTATGATATTCTTCAAGTTTGCACAAAAACCGGTGGGAAATTTAATTTTCCGCATTACTTCTTGGACAGCATTGCTTTGTTGCTCCATAAACATCCATGGAATTGAGTTTATATTAACTTTTTCTCCATTGGTATGAAATTGGATGACGTCTTTCATTGCATGGTTGCTTTCTTGAATGTCTTTGCACACTTTCACAGCTTTATCTCTCTCCCTCCTTAGCTCTAGTAGTCGCCATAAGGTTTCAGTAACATTCTTTCCAATATGCATTGTATCAAACAAATGAGCAATTTGTAGGTGCTCATAGTAGGGCAACCTACTGAATTGAATAGGATAACTTTTCATTCCTCGTGGAAGACCATTAATGCCTTCATGATCACGATGGACATCATGAATGTTAGTTTATAATTAATAAATTACATCATAAATCAAATATGGCCACTACAACAAACAACTCACAATAAAAATTAAAATACATAAAAATTCATATACGATGATCCATACATACCATGATGACGATTTCTATTGTATTGCATCTTCCAAAGGTGAGGTGTCATTCTCCGTGGTTTTAATGCAGTCTCCTGCTTCCTATTGAAAATATTTCTTTCAGTTGTTCTATACCTGTGATTCTTAGAGAGGAAATGCCTATACTCATCAAACACCTCATTTCTTAAGCTTTTTGAACAACGAGATTTTATCTTAGGACCACAAACTGGACATGCAAATTTACCCTTTGTCTGAAGACCTACAATATTTACATATGGAATATCTATGTCAAATATATTCATTTATAAAATATTCTAACTACTCCATATCATTAAATGCAATTAAAGTGGAACTTAAAATTACAAACCACAAAATGAAGTTAACCCAGGGGCATCGTGTATTGTCCATACAACCATTGCATGGAATTGAAATTGCCTTTGTCATATTGGTCTAGATACGTCATACATAGTTACGCCATCCCATAACTTCAGTAGCTCATCTATAAGAGGTTCGATGTATACATTCGTATCTTTGACTTGGAACTTACCTGATTCATAATTTGAAGAACATATAAAATATATCATTATGAGAACCATTAAGATATATAAACCATGCATAAGAGTAAAATAATAGATATATATATGAAATTAAGATACATATTACGACAAATGAGATGCCACAACTACATTATAAATAAAACAGTTTTCGTCAATAAAACCTAGAATAATCATTGACAACATTATGTGTTCCCTCTTTATTGACAACCATGGAGGAATGTTATTGTTGATAACAAAAATAGGCCACACCGTGTAAATGGATTTCATCTGTGCAAATGGATTAACACCATCTGCTGCCAAAGAAATCCTAAGATTACGTGGTTCTTCTTTAAAGTGAGGCCACTTTTCCTTAATATCTCTAAAAGCAGTACCATCTACAGGCATTCGGATAACATCGTCTTGACTTTTGTTCCTGGCATGGTAATCCATAAATTGCGCTATGTTTTTGCACCTAAACAATCGTTGCAAACGTGGAATGATGGGAATATAACGAAGAACCTTCTGAGGCACCTTTTTTGTTACTTTATCTATACGATATCTACTTACATGACATTCCGGACATTCTGTTGCAAATTCATGCTGATTATAATATATAACATGGGCATCGGGGCATGCATGAATTGCTTCATAATGCATTCCAATCTCTTTCATTATGGAAGATAAATCTCGATATGTGCGAGGTAAAATATTTGATGGTGGTAACAAAAATTCAGCTATCAAGCTACCAAAAAAAAAAATTTGTTAATGTAATAAATAAATAATATTAACGAAACACGCTTCATTCGTATGATGATCAACAATGAGTTAACAATACAATTATTAGAGGAATACAAATAAACTTTATCACGATCATACAATTATTAGATACCTTAGCATACATGTGATTGCAGTGTTTGAAAGACCATTCATAACCTTCAAGTTCATTATCAACAATATAGTAGAGAGAAGATTTGTTTTGGAGCCTTCATAAAGGGGTTCATTTGCCTTATCGAGAAGAGGTATATCGTGAACATCATCAAAGTCATCATCATTTTCATTATCAACATCATCGTCATCCATTCTAACATTAAATGAATCATGGATCAATGTATTTGTACCATCATCTGCAATTACATCATCGGCATGATCATCTTGTTCAATATGATCATTCACTTGTTCTCCATTAAACATACACGCTCCATGATCCTGATCCTGAACTTGTTCTGAAAGCACTTCCTCTGGATGACATGCTATAGGGTGTCTTTCCTTTAATATAAATACATGGAAACATCAATGGATTTACATTAATATATGAAAAAAAAACAATACATACAATTACCAAAAAAAACGAATATAATAATGTTTATAATGTTAAACCTACAAATGGACGATATTCGTTCCCCCCCTTAGCGTGTTCATGTTCCTTGCAATGTTTTGTGGCTTTTGAGATCAATATTCTTCTCCTCTTAAATCCCCTACATTGAGTACATGGACAATAGCATTTGCCATCACCTCTTCATTTCGCTGCATCCCATAGTCTAGCAAGCAATTGTCGGTTGTCTTTGTTTGGATCCTAAATATTTAATCTATTTGACATTTTGTCATAAACTTTGTTAATGAATATAACCAGTTGTCTTAAAAAATCAAGTTCCACGCATCAACCATGCATCAAGGTTTTGTCAAATGGAGAGAAGTCGAAGAATAAAAAATTCCCGGCAAACTGTCTATTGATGAAAAAAAAATTCCCACAACCGCCCGTTGAAGAATAAAACAATTCCTGAAAATGTTCGTCGAGGAACAAATAATTTTCGCAATCATCTGTCGCTTCTACAACAAACATTTCGAAATGTTTAAAACAATTTATATTTATAATGGAAATGCGTCGTATATTCGACGCCTTGAACATAGTTACCGTTGAAAGTATGGGGCTATAAAATTTAAAATCATGTAAACCTTATTCTTTTTTTATAAAGAAATCTATACTGCCCGTCGGAGATCCGACGCTTAGGGGTCGGATAACCGACATTTGTTGGGTTCACAGACATCAAAGATCCAACCCGGAAGTGTTGGATTACCGCCACCACATGAGTCGGAAATCCGACGCCCATGTGTCGGATAATCGATGGCGCTATAAATATTTTGTTGTCGACATTCTGTTGATTGATTGCTATCCGACACATCCGTGCGAAATGTCAGATGACGTTGGATTCGGACATCGGATTTCGGGTTCAAATCCTATTGTGCCAATATGCTCCGACCCTTGCTTCCCTCCCTCATTTCGCCGAAACAAGCAGGTTTCATTGAAGGTCGGAAAATTCTAGATGGAATAATCTTATTCCATGAAACCATTCACTCGGTCAAAACAGGAAAATCCTAGGTATGCTTATGAAATTGGATTTATAGAAAGTTTATGATAAATTGAACTGGAATTTCTTAGCAGGTGTTCTCTGAGCTTTTGGTTTTTCGGATCAATGGACTGGTTGGGTTATGAGATTAGTCTCATCGGCCTTCTTCTCCATTCTGGTTAATGGGACTCCATCCCAACCCTTTTAGGTCTCCAGAGGAATTAGACAGGGCGAACCATTGTCTCCCTTCTTATTCATCATCGCAGTAGAGGGCATGGGAAGAATGCTGAAGAAATTACGAAATGAAATTAAGATCAGGGGGCTCTCCCTAAATGTTGGCTTGGAACCACAAACAAATCAATAGTTTGTGGATGACACATTGCTCATCAGTCCTTCCACTATCCAGGAGGCTCGCGGCATAAAATAAGGGTTGGATACCTTCCTTGAAGCCAGTGGACTTGAAATCAATAAGGAGAAGTCTTAGGTTTACTTATTCAATACTTTGAATATTACCAAAAGGAATATCTTAAGAATCTTGGAATTCTCGTAAGGAGGTCTTCCTTCCAAATACTTAGGCGCACCGTTAGCTAAATCGACTATCAGACAAATCTCGTGGAAGGATCTATTGGACAAGATTAAGCAAAAGCTCAATCATTGGACCTTTAGAGCCCTTAACTTTCTGAGTCGCCTTATACTTGTTAAATCAGTCCTTCAAGCTATGCCTTTATATCTATTCTTTGTCCTGGCACCACCAACATCTGTTATAAAGCAGATACAAAATATACAGAGGAACTTTCTGTGAGGAGGTAATGATGGACACAGAAAGTGGCCTTTGGTGGACTGGTAAACAATATGCAAACTCAAAGATGTAGGGGGTCTTGGACTATGATATCCTTTGGATAGAAATAAAGTGATGAGAGCCAAAATATGGTGGAAATGGATAACCCACGAGGACGAACCCTGTGCCAAACTTTGGCATGTGAAATATGCACCTCAGTATCCTAAATAGACGTTGATCAGATTTGGTGAAAACATCTTGGGTTCCAGCATCTGGAAATCGACGCAGGAAAATCGAAGCCTAATTCAAATTCATAGCTTCCAGGAGGTAAGAGACAGAAGAATGACGTTGTTCACTAAAGAAGCTTGGAATCAAGAGCCGAGCATAGTTAGTAGGGAGGATATACCGGTGTTCATCTAGGCTCTCCAGAACAGGCAGGTGGAAAAGGTGGAGGACTTCTAGGATTTTGAATCCTCTAATGAACTCTTCCGGACATGGAAATTGAAAGAATGGTGGAAAAATCTTGACCAATAGAGGACATAGAATACTTTTATATGGAACTCTGCTCCAGAAAGATACCCAAACTTGCAAGCACAGACAAACTAAGATGGGGATACATGAATAGTGGTTGCTTCAACATTAAGGAGGCTATGGAAATGCTGACAGAAACTCAAAGGATGGAAAAAGAGGTTAAATGGAGAAAAATATGGGCGGGGGGGAATTGGTGGCCCAAAGTGGCAGCATTCAGCTGGATCCTCCTTAGACGGAGAATCCTTACATGGGACAATATCCAAGTCAAGGGGATTTCGAGATCATCAAGATGTTCCCTTTGTGAAAGAAATAATGAAACCATAAACCATATGTTGGATGAATGTCCAATTGCAGATTCTATATGGGAAAAAGGTGCCAGAATGTTAAAAAAAACCACAGACACAAAGGAAGACCTGACCTAATGATAGTTGAATGGCCGAAGAACGTCTTCACAAATAAAATTGTGAGCAGAGTCTAGGAGTTGTTTCCTAGATTCACAGTATGGGAAATATGGAAAACATGAAACCTTCGAATCTTTGAAAACAAAAAGAGAAGGATGGAGGAAATATGGGCTCGAATTAAAAGTCACATTAAAGAAACCATAACATTAAATCTATGGACCCAAGAGGATTTTGTAGCAGAAACACCGAAAAGACAAATTCTTTACGAATGGGGAATATGGAAGTTACCTGTGAACAACTCGCATCTCAGAAAAGTGATTAAGCCTCCCCACAGTTCTGACTTTTAGCAGTTTCCACTGGCTGGAGCCTTCAAAATTAATTTCGATGGAGCAGCTAAAGGGAGCATGGGCCCGACTGGTTTCGGTGGAGTAATCAGGGACTCAATAGGTATAATTCTCAGCATCTTTTGGGGCGACTTGGGTAACAGGAATAACAATTTAGCGGAGCTGGAGGGCCTCGTAAATGGGTTATCTTGGGCATTATAATGATAGAATACTCCATTGATTATGGAAGGGGATTCACTGATAATCATTAATCTCTCCAAAAGGATTCAGAATGGTGCGACCATAGAACAAGTCTCCAAGAATTGGAGATGGGAAAGCAGGCTTGCAGAGCTAAGAAGGAAGCTAATGGGGAACCCTGCAATTCAATTCTCACATGTTAACATAACAGGTAACAGAGTGGCATATTTTTTGGCCAATGTAGGGGTAGGAAAGAGTAGTTCCTTTCATATAGAAGGAATGAATGACTATATGGATGGTACGATATGGAATTGATGTGAAGATTTGGCTAAGGAATACATGACAAGGTGGCAGAGGAAGACAGATGGTGAGCAGGTAAGATAGGTGTTAGCTATCTCAAGCTTGTTGGAGGACAGATGTAATCACTTCCTCGCATATTCTCCACCACACTGCAACTCCCTCCATATGAGCTGACCCATCGTCATGGATAGTACATCATCAGTTAGCCACGGGTTGTGGACTACGGTCGATTCACTCCCCAACTTCACGCCAGGTGGGAATAATGATGAAGAGATGCACTCACCATGTTGAAGATCGGGACGGGACAAGTGGACAACACAAGGAGAATACATAAACAGTTGGTGGTATTATGGCCCGATCTGGAAGGGATGATCCATAGACAAGCCATCATTTATAAGTTGGTCTTGGAAGTGATGGTCGAGTATGGAGATGTGTTCGAGAAATTACCCTTGGGACATACCAGTGGGGATAAACCAAGTGATGGATCCTGGACTAACAAAAGCATAGCACCCCGTACATTGTGGCCATTAATGGGGGATAGGTCGGCTAATCTCTCGCACAGTAAAAAATATCTGGCAGTGGTGAAAAGGATCTATAACCACAAGGATGATGACTGAAAGAGTGTTAAGGGGAAGTATTGGTCAGAAAGGATAAGGTTCAAATACATCATACAGTTGAGGGGAAGAGCTATAGATCCATCCTGAGAGAAAGGTTAGATCATCATTCTTGAGATAAATTATGGCTGTCTGTATTTGCAGACCACTGGAAAATATCTGATTGGTGTTTTATAGGCTCTGGGACATATTTTATGAGTGAGAGGATGGCTCAATAGTGGAGAGTTCGGCGTCGGCAGGGGATGAGGGGTCGAATGGAGGGTAGTAGCATACCCTAGGCTAGCTCGTCTACTATTATCGCGTCCACTGATGATTATCCAACGCCCATGATGTTCAATTGGGGGGCTCAATATATGGCCGAAACCCTGGTCATGGTAGAAGCTTAGATTGTTGTCAAAGAACTTGACCTTTTGCGCGAATATGAAAATCACCAAGGAGGCCCCTTAGCGACCAACCCATACTGGGCAGGTAGAATCCTTCTGGCTTGAGAATTACAAGTGAAGGTGCAGCTTGCACATGGTATATGTGAAGCATTGAATCTTATCAAGAAAGGGAAACAGGAGAGTGTTGTTGGTTTCATGATGTTGGGCGTGATCACTAGTGAACTGCGGGAACATCTAGAAGAGCAAGTCAAGGCGGAACAACCGCCTTCTCTCACGGATCCTCCTTCGCAGTAAGGATTTGAGGGTTGATCTTTTTTGGGCTCTCGACATGCTTGGTATGCTTGGTAATTTATTATTTATGCTATCAAGGCGAGGTCACCTATGGTTAAATCCTTATGTAATCTGTTTATTCCTGTGTCAAGGAAATCTCTGAATATGTTCCTTTTTGTTGGGATGGGACTCAGAAGAAGGATTCCAGCACTCAGTATCTGTCTCTGTACAGATACTGGGTGGTTGGTCACCAGGTCAAAATTTGTGAGAAGGTCAATGTTTTGGGAAATGTTGGTTTGTGGGTGGGAAAATGAAAGTATGTGGATGGGATTTAATGCTCTGATTCATAGAAAGAGCATAGGTATGGGGAGTAAGGGACTGGAAATTAGAAATCATGTGTCGAATATCTCGGTCGAGCTTAACTATTCCAGCAGGTCGGATCTGAATGTAACATCATTTTTGTATTATAAGTAATATAGCGTGGCTTTTCTTATTAACAAAAAAAATCTTCCCTTGGTATCTAGTCTATCCTTGATTGTCGTTTGTGACACATAAATTTGATTGTTTACAGTGTCAGTTGTTCTTCTCTTCCCTAAAATACCTGGAACCTATTTGTTTTCTTTGAGGATGAATAAGTAGAGTTATCCTTAAATTATTTCTTTGTTGTTTCTATGCTATCTTATGTCTTTACTTCAGGAGTGTGCATAGCAGTCTGTTGCTTTTGAAATCCACGAGCACAAATTATTTTACTATCTAACAACTAACTCTCTACTGAATCACTAGTGGGAAAATGCATAAGGCTCACATATCCTCATGCAATAATTGAGATACATGGTTATAGATTAAATTGGTTTGTCTCTAAGAGAAAAAAGGTTCTGCATGGGTGAAGTGGAAAAGATCTACAATGTGAAACACCATTTAGGATGATCTATTTCTTGGTTCACTTGTTTTTTATTTAACAACAAATAGGGTTGCTTGGTTCACTTGCAACCATACACTTTAGGATCATCTATTGTGTTTTTATTGCTAGGAATACACTTTTGCATCATAATACCTATAGTATGGGTGACTTAGAAGTGTTATGTAGTCTGGCATATCTCATTCATTATCTCATTTCTAGACTTCTATGAGGTTTAAGCAGGCACTCTTGACCCATTATGTAGTTTCATTATATATAAGGGCACTCTTTGTGGGTAGACAGACTAAATATGCTTCCTCGTATAGTGCTTTTAGTGCGCATAGTTTTAGATCCACTAATTCTATATCATCATTGTACTAAGTTGTTGATATCTAGCATAAAATTTTACTTGGCATTTAGAAAATGCCACCATGAGTTAAAAGGAACAATTTGTGCTCTTAAATAGTTTCTTTGGATCACATTCATTGAGAATCATGTCTTTCATGAGCTCACTTCTAGAGTACTAAGAGGTTTCTTCATGATTGAGTACATGTTCACCATAGTTAATAAAAAGGTATTTTTCATGACTTTTTATGCAGCTATGTTGCATTCACGAAATGAGCGTAGTTCAATTATTAACATCAGGATTGAACTTCTATTGTATAATGCATTTGGAATAATTTGATGTGTTTGTATTGCATACTCATGATATAGTATATAGTTTCATAATTAAATAAGTGGGCATATTCATGGGATCCCTCACAGGATCTACGTGGAGAATTCTAAACTTCTTTTTCCTCAAATCAGGCTCACAGATCTTTGTTTTGGTTTCAAAAAGGTCTTATGTTAAGGGTCTTTTGATCTAGGGTCTTTTGATATATAGGACCGTGAATGTTAATGCACATGGACAATTTCCCATATTAGGAATATGGAAAGGGATTCAACATGGGAAAAAAGGGCTTCAAGTTTATGGAAAAGCAACAAAGTCAAGTAATTATGTTGAGCTATAGCAGAAATATAGTATACCTATGTGTTAATGTTCCTGGTATAGTAGAACTATTTGATAATGTTCCTGGACTTGTTTGTTGTGTGTTGTGTGAGGAATATTCTCGGTGATTACTTAATTAGTGGTTGAGTGAGTAAAGTGAAAATGGTGAATATATGTGGTTGATTTATAGAATTGTGAGTTGGTTTTGATTGTCTCTTTGAATTGGCATGAATTGAAGTCTTGTGTTTCTCATTGTTTGGTTAGGATCAATTGGAGTATGATCCAATGGTTATGACTATCATCCTAATGATATTTATTCTTTCCTATTGAATGATGGTTAATATTCTATGTGCATTGTTGATTTGATTGTGTTGGTTCATAGTTAATGCATTGCATGCTAAATGCATGGTGCATTGCTGAAAAATGGGCTTGATAAATGTAAGAGGTGAAGTTGAACATATTGTCTCCCTTTTTTGTGAAGGTGTTATTCCATTTCAGGATCATGGTAGCCTTGATATTGAAACATATGTCTTCGTTTTGGAATTCGCTGAGATTGATTATATGGTGTTGCAGTACTCTTTAGATTGATTTTGGTAGGAGGTTTTAAGGTTTGATTGATCTTGTGTTTCAGATCATTGCAAGATGTGGTAGTAATAGGATGTTGTGTAAGGCACATTAGGATAGGATGTGATTGGGATAGGGTGTCTTGTAAGATAGATCTTGTAGACCTACACAATTTGTCATAGAAAGATGGATATTGGTCAGATGTGGGCCACAGTCATATTGTGGCCACCTTTTGTAAAGTCTTTGGACATTATGTATAATTTAAATTCCTATTTTATGTTATTTATTTGGATGCATTAGATTATGTTAATGGATGTCTGACGTGGCCACAACCCTCACCAAATTTAGTCATTTCCCCACATATGGAGTATCTCCCCTAATCATTCATTTCAACCAACTAAACTATTTTTATATATTTTTGGAAGAGTAACTAAATAAAGGGTAACAATTATTCCTCCCAACAACCTAAACTACACCCAATTGATATATATATATATATATATATAATATTACTTATTATTAATATTTTATTGAATACTAAACATTTTTTCAACTACTTTAATCTACTTAACCTATACAATAAAATGTTTTGGAAATATTCAAAGATTTTCTTCACACACATGTAATTAGATTACAATACTTATTCTTAATCAAAAGAGACTACCAAACTTGGAAACCATACATTAATTTAAAGGATTAGACAAAAAAAAATATTGAACACTTCATTTCACCATCAAACACATATGCATAAGAATAGCATTATCTTTATGTCGCAAGGTGTCTTTATTTCAACACTGGGTGGGAGTTTTCACCTTTTAATTATTTTTTAATTCTACAAACAAGATTTATCAAAACTAAAATATTCTTAGTCGTGTGTATAAATCAATGACTAATATTTTTCGGCAGAAAAAAAAGCATACTTTTGTTATTCAAAATTGAATAAAAAAGTACATAACCTTCCAAAAATAATCTTATGAGTGACTGTTCAAAAACCACAAAAGACATGGTCAAAACCATTCATCAAGATGAGTCTAAAATCAATCCAAAATGACATAGCCCAAGACATATAAGAAACTGTAATCCCATGACCAAAATAAGGTGAGAATCCTTTTTAGAGACATACTCAAAATCCACAGAAGAGAGGTCCAAAAGATTATACATCAAAAATATTGATGAGGCCAGAGTCAATTTGAAAATTATCCAATAGTTCTTCCCATATTAGTAAACCTTCTTTCCCATCCAAAGTTGTCTTAGAGAGCTGGTCTACCAACTGATTATATTCTCTAAAGATATGCTAGAAACTGATACTGCAATTTTTTTATTATCTTTTTATTATCTTTTCTGAATCCTATTGCACCAAGGTGATAGAGAGAGAAATTTTAGATTGTAGTCACCTAAATCCCATTTTATGGTGACCCTTGAATCACCAAAAACCTGAAGAGTCTTAATGCCAAAAATTAAAGTGATTTTACACAAGCACTAGAGGGATAGTAACTCAGCTTTCATGTTTGTACCAGTTCCACAATGCAATTTAAATTAAAAAAATGTGGAATTTGTTGATCATTAAAGATACCCCCACAACACATAAACCATCTTTGGTTGTACCATCCAAAAAACCAATAACACCATTAAATTGAGTATCCTTCATAAATCTATGCCTAAAAATTGCAACAATCTTGCTACTAAACTCTTATTCTAGCTTTAATATTTGTTTGCAGATAGTGTTAGTTTCCATGTGTTGATCTTCAAAAATACAAGCATTCCTAACCATCCAAATTTACCAGGAAATACCATGCAAAACATACCAAGGTTGATTTGTCATATTTCAGAAATCAGGTCTGAACTTGTCATACTTGTCATATAATCTTTCATCATTTGTTGTCATAGAGTGCATGGAATCTCCTTCCAAGTGAAACACCTTGTCTTCTAGTCTCTTCCTCTTCCATGGGAGTTACTCTACTTTACCTATTAGAATTCCTTGGCTCATTATATGATATTTGACACCACATCACCCTCCAATAACATTACATTACCAATGTGTTCGAATTTGGATGAAGATCATGCCAAGCGTGTGGGGAATCTGGTCATCCAAAGGCTCCACAAGATTCCAAGTGTCTTCATGAACCCATGCCACCTTATTTTCTTAGCATTTATCATTTATGTGACCCATTTAAATGTGAATATGGTAAACTAAATTCCTTTTGGGTCCCATAGCTCCTTATTACAAAATTTATGTCTCCATCTCAACTTAGGGAACTAGTAGGTTGGTGAAACATTATTTGGAAAGTATTTAATTGGGGACATGACACATAATGCTTTCAAAGTTCACAAAATTTTCTTCTATCGAAATAGTCTAGTACAAGAGTCTATTCCATTATGCAACAAAGTCCATTCTCCTTTTTTCTTCAAAATTCTTTTTTTGGAAAGATCCTTTGCTTCCATATTAAGTTCCCTACATATGTGTTTAAACCTTATTTAATCAAATAGATCATTGATTCTACAAGCTTCCTCCACTCTATTGAGAAGGTACATATTATGACATATGTTGTTCTTATTCATCCAGTTTATGATGATCTTAGAATCCCCATACGTAGTTAATTTATAAATTCCATTGATCTTAGCCAGTCGGAGGAGCAACCATAGAGATGTTATTTCAACATAATTATTGGTACCTCTACCTAAAATTGCTATGAATTCAACTGACTCAACTGACTCTTTATTCCACCTGCACTACAAAGCCCTCTTTATCCTTGGGTTGCTCCATCGAAGAAAGCTCTAGGAAAAGCATGAAATTCCTCTATTTTAGCAAACCTGATTTTCTTTTTGGTGATGGATTGAGGATAAAAGTCCAACATTATTTTTCTTTGCATAATACATACAAAGGATGGATCTTCTTTTTCTTCAAATAAACTTCTATTCCTAGCCCTCTAAACTGATCAAATTACCATAGCAAGTAAGGCTATGAATTATTCAGTTTGTTTTGTGTTGAACCAATTCCTCAAGCTTTCCTCCACATAACTTTTAGACCAATACCTCTTAACATCTTTAGGAATAACTAGATCTTTCCAGACTTGTTTCATAAACCTAGAATATTAAGCTATATGGTTGTTGTTTTCCTCTTCCTCTTTACATAAGCAACATCTATTAGAGCCTACCTAGTTCCTTCTAATTAGCTTATCCCACGTTATAGCTTTGTTGGAGATGATGAACCATAAAAAGATTTTAGCTTTCAGTTGACAGTTTAGGGACAAAATTTATTTCCACCACCAAAGTTGTTCCTTACCCAAGAATTCCATATCCATGATTGCTTTATGTCCCTCCTTGGGTTTATATGAACTGCTATCCACCCCTTACCATTTAACTTTATCTTTACAACCATATAATTTAACATGGTTATGATTCAAGTTTCCAATATACGCTTCCCATATATCTTTTTCTTCATATATGAATCCCATATGAGTTTCCTCCTTCCAAACTTGACAGAGCTGCTCATTAGAATTTGTTGTACTTATACTCCTAAGAGTATAGCACCCCTGATCATGAAGTTTCTGAATTATTCTTTGCAGGAGGATATGTCTTGTGCCACTTCCCACCCAAGGATCTATTCCCAACCTTATGTCATAACCGTTTCCAATTTTCTAGACCAACCTGTCACCTATGTTGGGGAATGTCGTTATTACACCTTTCCATATAGTAGACATTTTACAAACAACCTTCAAGGGTTTCCTTATCCAATCTATTATAGACAAGGGATAAATATATTTCTGGATCACAATTCCAACCCATAATCTCGAGCCATCAATCACCCTCCAAACACTTTTTCCCGCAAGTTCTTTTGAGAAGTAAGTAAGATTTTTCAGTCCCCGCTCTCCCCATTCTTTAGGAATAGCAATATCCTTCCACTTAATCCACTCATATCCTTTTCTTTCATTTCTCCCTAGCCAGAAAAACCCCATACACAAAGCAATCATTTTGTTGAGAATTCCAATAAGAATCCAAACTATGGTCCAATAAACATGTATTGTTGCTAAAACATATTTTATGAGTATTAGTTTGCCTCCTTTTGAAAGCCATTTTGACACCTTTCTTTCACATTTTTAATAAACCAAGACCAGTCTTTGATCCCATAGTCTAGGGGCTTCAAGTAAAAACCTAGATACTTCAATCCATTTTGCAATTTGAATTCTTGAAAACCAAGCAAATTACTGTACATGGAAGAATCTTCAGCTTTCAATTTTTCCCCTAATATCATAGACTTACCCGAATTTACTTGCATTCATGTAGCCTTACAAAATAAGTTCAAGATTTCTGCTATTTTTTCTCCATCTTGGCGAGATCCATCACATAATATAAGGAAATCATCAATAAACAACAGATGAGTTAACCTTAGGATACCACCTATACTTACTCCATTCAAGATTCCATGAATGATGGCTCTACTTGACCCTTCAATGACTAAAACACAACACAAAGGAGACAGGGGACAACCCTATCAAAGACTTCTTCCAGCTCTAAAAAAAGGAGATGCCTTCCCATTGATTAATACTCAAAAAGAGATAGAATTTAGGCATCCCATTATACACGTGATAAACTGAGAGCAAAAGACTACCTCAGATATAATAATTCTCAAGTAAGTCCATCTCACTCTATTATAGGCCTTGTAAAGGTCTATTTTAACAACAACAACTCTCATTTTTTGTGTTAATCGAATGTAGGCCCTCCTATGCTGCTCTTGTAGCTTCATTGATTTGTCTTCCTGGGAGAAATCCAAGATGCTTATTAGAGATGTTAGCAGAAAAAAAATCTTTTAATTCTTCTTTCAATCATTTTAGTGACAATTTTGTAAATGGTATTACATAGAGAAATTGGCTTGAAATCTGAAAAATGATCAAGATCATCTTTTTTCGGGATTAAGGATACAAAAGTAGCGTTAAAAGACCCCAAAATGGATCCCTTAACTTTAGAATCTTCTACCACTCTAAGGAAGTCCTCCTCCACGATCCCTTTCATCCCTGTGAAGAATTCAATGGGAAGCCCATCCACTTCTGGGATTTTATCTTTTTGAAGACAAAGCATGACTTTGACCATTTCCTCTTTAGTCACTTCCTCCATTATCATCTGAGTTCACTAAACAAGGATAAAGTGAGGCTAACTAGATAGCTTCCTTAATTGAAATATCTTCTTATTTATACATGTTCCAAAATATTTCACCCTTCTGAAGCTTCAAAATTGCTAATGACACTTCCGACATTCTTTTGGAGATTCCATATGGTGTTTATACTTTTTCTCTAGTTCACAAAATTGCCAAAAACTTAGTGTTGTCATCTCCCTTTTCCATCCATAATCCTACTAGTGATTAATATAATTGTCCAATTAAGAAGTGAAATTATATAAACTTCATATATTTAATACAATCATTACTATTATAATTACATTTAAAAATGGCTAAATACTATGTATATCAACCATTTTTGATAAGATCATTATTATTATAATTACATTTAAAAATGACTAATACACTATATATCAACCACTTTTAAATATAGTTATATTAGTTAAAAATTAAATAAATAAAAAAACTTGTAAAACATTACAGTTACTAAAGTCAACCACTTTTATATATAGTTATATTAGTTAAAATTAAATAAATAAATAAACATGTAAAACATTACAGTTACGTTTAGTGGATAAAGAGATGGTAAAGGAATTGAGGTGATGTTGAATTTAGATGGGGACGTAAAGCGTGAAAAGATTGATAGTTCAAATTCAATCACAACTTTGATACGCTTAAAATTACATATAACTAAAAGTAATCACAACTTTTATCCTTTCAAAATTACATATAAATAAAAGTAATATGCAAATGTGGTTCACCATTTGTTAGAGGGTTACTGCACGGAAAATTCCAATACCTGATATTCAAACTGAATCAAGGTATGGTCAAGCTCATCATTCACAACATTTATTACAAAGGGCTCCACAAGAGCATCATGTCACTTACAAGAGTAAACCCTGGGTGGGGAGGGTAACATTCATTCCTCCCAACCACCCATGCTAAATCCATTTGACATAAATAAAAGTAATATAGAGAAACGTGAGAAGCGGTGGTCACAAAATAATATATATATATATATATTTTTCCATTTTAAATGCGATATAAAATAGAGCAACGAGGTGATCGTTAATTTTTACATTTTCATTTTAATTGTGACAAAAGTTGTGGTCACAATAATTTATTTGTACTTTGTCCTTTTAAATGTGATTTAAAATAAAATATAAAGGCATGTGATAATGAAGTTAAATAATGGTGTCAAAAAGTGGTTTGACATATTTTTTAAAATTTGAAATTTTAAAATTGGGTTAAAAGTTATTTAATGAATTACGACATATTTTTAAAAAAATTGAAATTTTAAAAGTGGGTTAAAAGTTATTTAATGAATTATGGTTTAATAATTATTTGGTTGAGGATCACTTCACTTAATTTTTAAGATTATATGATAAAAAAACAGTTATCCATAAGATGTATTAATTAATCATAGTTTTAATTTTAATTTTAATTTTAATTTATTAATTAAAAATAAAAATAAAAATTGTTAATTTAATTTTTAAATATGAAAAAGTTTAAAAATAAAAAATTAGGATGACGGTTAATATTCATTTCAAACTTTCTCAATAGGAGGTAGCTCATTATAGTAGGTAAATAATAAACTTAAGAAAAACATTATGTGGATTATATTTTTATATTTATAACTAGAATTGGGATGATTTAATATATGGAAGTGTGGTATAACCGTGTGAATATATATATATATATTTTTGATATTTGATATTTGATATTTATTTTTAAACAAGAGATTCTAAATTAATCATCATTATAATTCAAATTAAAATAAAAAAGTTAAGTAAACAATTTAAATAATCATTTTGACAGATAATTTGAATGAGAACTAAATCTTAATACCGCAGTACCTTGTGCTACCGAATTGCCAACGGACATCAACCATGATTCAATCCAATTTTCAAACCTTCCGGTCTTTTGCATATGGACAGGTCGTGTTAGAGCGGCTATAAGAGGCAGCAGAGCCATCAGAATTATTATATATATTGCGTATAGAATTATTATATATATTGCGTATATCCACCCATGTCTTTACAGGCTACTGTATTCGGCGCTACATCGGCTCTGGCTATGGAAGGGATTAAAGATGATAATGGAGTAAGGAGGAGCAACTTTCCTCCAGGTTTCATGTTTGGGATAGCAACTTCTGCTTATCAGGTATTCCTAATTCTCTCTTGCCGTCTAAATCCACTCTACTGTTCTATTGGTCTTTAAATTACAGTTATGCATCTGCAACTTTTAAAGATCCTGAAATGGCAGATCAACGCTAAAGTTGTATGAATTAATGATTAATGCAGTGTGAAGGAGCGGCCAAAGAAGGTGGAAAAGGTCCGAGCATCTGGGACTCATTTTCCCGAACACCAGGTCAGATTGTTTTTCTTCTTTGGCTCACACAGATCTAATTCTAAGGACATATTTGTTGATGTCTGTGTGTTTCTCTTTGCGATCCAGGCAAAATTCTTGATGGAAGCAACGGTGATGTAGCAGTGGATCAGTATCATCGTTATAAGGTGAAAAATATTGTGTTGGTTTCAAGTTTAAAGTTTAATTGTCTGTTTTCATTAAATCTTATGAATTGGGGACACTAATCAACCTATACAATGGTTCCCTAAAAATGCCAGAGAAAAGACCACAAAATTTCCCATACTCAATATCATTATCATATATCCTGCAGGAAGATGTGAAACTCATGAAAGATATGGGAATGGATACCTACAGATTCTCTATTTCATGGCCTCGAATATTTCCAAGTAAGCTCTACCAAAATTAATCACCAAATGCCTTCTCAGTGTTCAATGTTCAGCAATTGTTAACAATTCTCACAGACGAATTTGATATTTGTAATGTCCATTAACCAAATGATTATAAATTATTGCAGAGGGAAGAGGAGAGATCAACGAGGAAGGAGTAGCCTATTACAATAACCTCATCAATGAACTCCTTCATAATGGTTAGATCCAGTATTCTCTTTTAATATAGCTTGATTGATCTCATATCTAATGTGAGCTACTTATTAGGTTCTGACCATCTCTTTCTGAACGATGTCGATTGCAGGAATCCAAGCGTCTGTCACTTTGTTCCACTGGGATACTCCTCTGTTTCTGGAGGATGAATATGGAGGATTTCTGAGTCCGCGCATAGTGTATGATTATAATTTCTCCAGTATTTTATAACCAGATTTAAGTTTATGTACTTTGATATTTATGCTGAATGGATCATTCATTTTTATGTTGTATGGGTATCATGATGCAGGACAGATTTCGCTGCCTATGCAGAAACATGCTTCCGATTATTTGGTGATCGGGTCAAACAGTGGATAACATTCAATGAACCTTTTATGTATTGTACATTAGGATATGATCTGGGAATTCTTGCTCCTGGACGCTGCGGTTTTCAGAGTCCGGCTGCAAATGAAATGTACACAGCCGGCCATTACATGCTTCTTGCACATGCAGCCGCTGTGGAAGCATATAGAAGCAAATACAAGGTGAAGTAGTTCTTCTGCACACAAAAGCCTACTTAAAATTGTAGCTAACATCAGCTTACATGACAGGTCTTGCAATAGGTCAGCATGTAGATTTATATTAAAATACTGAACAGAGCACACAGTAGTGTTAATTTGTGTACCACTGGATTTTATAGTGGTTATGCCATAAACATTGGATTTACAGTGGTTATGCCATAAACATTATGGCAATAGGAAGTGCTTTCTTTTGGGGTTTGAATATATAGTTGGATGGCATAGATTCACGGTAAGAGGTAACACAAGATACAGTTACCAGACGTACTGCACAAAAGTCCATTTCAACCGGAATCCCTTAGGCCCTCATTTATGAGGCAATAGGATACCAAAATAACTCAAACCTTTGCCTTCTGACGATGATTTGCCCTTTGCCCATTTTCATATGGTATATGATAACGGGCAAAGGGCCAACAATTTGCCTCTTTTCTAAATTGTTTCCAAATCCGGCGATTCAATCAATGTTGAAGTGTATTGAAATTGTGATTCTGATAGCACAGATGAAGCAGTTTTGAAACCCTACTGTATTAGGATTACGTAATCTATGGATGCGATATATGCAATTTCAATTTCAATAATAAAATTTCAATTTCAATAATAAAAGATGTCCATTATGCTGTTCCTTCCATCAGATCTTCCTAATTTTATAGTTGAACTCCTGCCAGACTTCAATAAAAAAATGGCCCATCATCTAACTTCTTCCACAAGATTTTCCTAATTTGATGGTTGTGAATGATGAGAATTGAACCACTTAAAACATTCCCATTGTCTTAGTACATTTTTATTGGGCCTAGAGAAAAAATGCAGACTAAGAGTGTACAACGAACAAGCCTGGCATGTATTAAGTAGCCCTGCCTCTATTAGCAGTATACTGGACTATTTGGGAGATTGAGATTAGATCGTGTTACCAAATGAAAGTAACCCTGAGAGTGTGCAACCAACAAGATTGAGATTACATCGTGTTGCCAAATGAAAGTAACCCTGAGAGTGTGCAACCAACAAGCCTGACATTTTTTAAGTAGCCCCTACAAACCTGGCATTTTTTAAGTAGCCCTGCTTCTATTAGCAATATACTGGACTATTTGGGAGATTGACATAATAGCGTGTTGCCAAATGAAAGTATTCTGGACTATTTGGGAGAAAGTATTTTGGACTATTTGGGAGATTGAAACGATAGCATTACCGGATGAAAGCTTTAAGGGTTAGTTTAAGTGGTCATGAGCTAGATGAGAAATCTCACTTTAAGTTGGGAAAGTTACTGATTAACTCTTATGATTTCCTAAAAATCTACCATCCATAAATCACAGAAGAGTACTTAAAAGTTTTCCTTGCAATTATTTCTCGATAAAACAAAAGGAAACATTGTAGAATAAAATTTTAAAAAAATTATAACATTTCCAAAATAGCTTTGGATCCTTCTCAACCTTCATAACTCAGAGGCTGATATTATTCTCAGCTTGTCTTTTTCAGAGTAGTCCTCTAATTGGTAGCTGTGCATTTAATGTTTTTCAATTTCAGCTATTGTTTTTAGTTATAAGCTGGACTGACAAAGAGAGATTAACAGTTGTGAAAATGTTTGCAGGCCGAGCAAAAGGGTTGTATAGGGTTTACATTAGTCTGCAACTGGACTTATCCCTATTCCACATCTCAGGAAGACCAAAATGCAGCGCAGAGAGCGGTTGATTTTATGCTCGGATGGTATACTTTGTGTCTGTATTTACTTTTAGGTCTTTACACCTTAATGCAAAATTCTTTAAAAGCCAGTTGTCTTTGGGCTTCAGTTAGATTTATAAATTTTTTACTATCATATTTCCCTGTTTGTTTACACTACTCTGTTCCACTATTACTTTCTGTATGGCATAAATTCTTTTATAGTCAGTTGTCTTTGGGCTTCTGTTAGATTTATAAATTTTTTACTATCATATTTCCCTATTTGTTTACACTACTCTGTTCCACTATTACTTTCTGTTTGGCAGGTTTATAGATCCAGTAACCTCAGGGGACTACCCATTTTCAATGAGAGATAGACTTGGTGATCGTTTGCTCAAGTTCACTGAGCAACAATCTCGACAGTTGAAAGGATCCTTCGACTTCCTCGGAATGAATTATTATACAAGTCAGTACGCAATTAATTGTTTGAACCCAACCAATGAGATGTCTGGCTGGAACAGAGACTGTGGAGCCAATTTCGTTTGTAAGGCTTCGTCGTTACATTTGCATTATTCTGTTCACCTGTAACAAACTAAGGATAAAACCCTACTACTATATAGTATATCCAGAAAGTTCTTGCTAGTTACTAACATTTGATTATATCATGTGCCTTCTACAGCAGAGCGGAATGGGGTGCCCATAGGACTCAAGGTATGCTAAATATTAAGAAAAGATTGTAGATAAATATTGATATTCAAGTTTAAAATTGAGCCCAATTTATGGAGTTTAATTTGAAGGTTAAAATCATAGATGCTTATCTTTATCTATAAATTTGCACAGGCATCCTTTTGGCTATATGTGTATGCACCAGGGTTAAAGGATTTGCTGATCTATGTAAAAGAACGGTACAACAATCCACCTATTTTTATAACAGAAAATGGTAAGTAAAGTACATATCAATTTTCATTTCATTATGTGTTTCAATAGATCAGGACATAATGCTAAAATCTGGTTGCAGGAGTGAATGACTTCCCTGTAGAGAACTCAGATCCAACGCTAGATGAATCGCTCAATGATATGTGGCGTATAAATTATTGTTCAGAACATCTGAGCAACATACTTCAGGCTATAAGGTACTCATGAAGCACCGTTACACGTTACACAGTATCTATTTCATTCAATTATCATATACTGCAATAAGACCGGCAGAGAAAAGTATAAGAGTATAAATCTTTGTAGTGCATAGTTAATATGGTGTAGATAGTAGGAATGATTTTATCAGTATAGTTTTATCTTAAACTAAGATTTACCAAGTATTAAAAAAATCCACACCATTACAACATCACTCATACCAAGCACGTTACAACATCTTTCATACTAAACTGTAGAGCATGTCACTATTATGAATACAAAAAGTTATAATATGATGATGTTTCAGAAGTTATAATATGATAATGTTTCAATGATACTGCAGGGAAGGTTCAGATGTCCGTGGATTCTTTGCTTGGTCGCTTATGGATAACTTTGAATGGGGATTTGGTTATACATCTCGATTTGGTTTTATTTATATTGATTATAAAGATGATTTGAAGAGATATCCTAAAGCATCTGCTCATTGGTATAAAAAGATTCTGCTGGATTGAAGAAAAATCTCATGTCATACTCAATCCGGGAAAGTCTGGAAAAACATTCAGCCTAAATGTATGCATTACATTCATATAACTCATGGAAAAAATATTTTTTCCCACTAAATAAAAAACAGGTTTTACATGTATCCCTATTGGCTATGGATCCTTTGGCTGAATGGATAAATATGTGAAAGAAGAAGGTTAAAAGCAAGGGTACTATTTCAGAGAAGCAATGTAAATTTCTGAAAGGATAAAGTTCAGTCATTGACTTCAATTTTGTAAAATATTCATGTATATATTCATGATAATTTAATTCCGAGATCAAGAAGTATGATAATCTAATTATTAAAAGTCTAGTAAACGTACCAAGAAAACATCGGACAGAATCAAAAGCTACGGCGTTTAACGGTCATAAATAACATCCAAGTAGTTTTGGCAGAAGGATAATGTACTTACATTTTCAGAAGTAAAGGTAACGTACAATTGCAAATTTCTCTAAACCATTGGAAAAAATGCTTTGAGCCTCACACAGCCATTTTTTTTTTAACTCCAAAAATCCAAGGTTGGATTTTCTCACATCGCTGTTCAATTCTCCGTCTGAGGTCAAATCTAGAGATTCTAAACCAATCATGACCCTTATAAAATCAACATATCACCTGGTTTCCTTTCCATATAGAACATGTAGCCTTCTAGTCTAATCCACTCAAACTATTGATTACTTTTCATGGAAGAACTTGTCTATTTGTGTAGGATGGAGGTTGTCCATGGGAGAGGCGCTAATTACACCAAGATGCATTATTCTCCCCCACAATTCCTCCTTAGATGGAGGTCGATCCGCTAAAATGCTAGATTCCCTCATTAAACACCAAGGGGAAGACATAACTTTCTCGAATCTCAACTTTCGTCATCGTCTAATCCTTTGTTAAGCACTGTCATCTCACGCTGTGTTAAGAGTCAATCTTATTAAGAAAAACAATGGGACAGAGTGTAGACTGAAACTAAACTTGCTTGCATCTTATTAATCAATCTAGGAAAGTATTTATATAACACTACAACTAATTGATTCCCTACAAAAGAATGAAACGTAGAGAGATATCTCAATCATTTAATGACTCATCCAACAATTCCTTAAACACCAAGGGGAAGACATAACTTTCTCGAATCTCAACCTCCGTCATCGTCTAATCCTTTGTTAAGTAGTCACTTCATTGTCATCTCACGCTGTGTTAAGAGTCAATCTTATTAAGAAAAACAATGGGACAGAGTGTAGACTGAAACTAAACTTGCTTGCATCTTATTAATCAATCTAGGAAAGTATTTATATAACACTACAACTAATTGATTCCCTACAAAAGAATGAAACGTAGAGAGATATCTCAATCATTTAATGACTCATCCAACAATTCCTTAAACACCAAGGGGAAGACATAACTTTCTCGAATCTCAACCTTCGTCATCGTCTAATCCTTTGTTAAGTAGTCACTTCATTGTCATCTCACGCTGTGTTAAGAGTCAATCTTATTAAGAAAAACAATGGGACAGAGTGTAGACTGAAACTAAACTTGCTTGCATCTTATTAATCAATCTAGGAAAGTATTTATATAACACTACAACTAATTGATTCCCTACAAAAGAATGAAACGTAGAGAGATATCTCAATCATTTAATGACTCATCCAACAATTCCTTAATTTGTAGGATATTTTAGTTACATTCAAGATAAATGTTATCTCTAACACTGCCTCTTATTGTTTATATTATTGTCCAATCCTCTTTTACTTGTTAGTTTTTGTTGTCTTAGTCTTCATTTAAGTCATGTCCTCATCTTCAACTTTTATTTGGATGCATCACCATTGGTCTTCATTCTTTGTTCTCAATCCTCATGTCATCTTGTTGTTTTTGAGTGTGATGCTTGCTTCCCTTCATCATAAATAATCACGGGTTTTTGTGGCTTACCCTTGACCATTACACTATTACGATATTTGGCTTATCCTTAACCATTACAGTTCTCAAGTGGTTTCAACTTACCATTAACCATACATCACATCAAGTGGTTTCTAGCTGACTATGAATTTCCATCTATCATAACAAGTGGTTCATTCCACAACTTGATGCCACATCCTTTCCATTGATAAGAGGGATGCATGCTACATGATTACATGTGCTACCACACAAACGCATGTAGGCTTGAACCAACATGGTTTACTAAACCCTAGGGAATTCAACTTGCCTATGGCTAGACTTTTACAACTTGGACCAAAACTTTGGAGCGTTGGGTACAATAGATTATGCACCCCCTTCTTTTAAAAACACATATGCATCATTATATCATTTTAATTCAAGTAAAAAAACATTCAAAATGATTTACAACAACATCAAGATTAGCCTCATCATGTGCCCAGAACATACGTCCATTAGAAGACTAGGATCATTGCCAATTATTCTCACTAACCAAGGGTTTCCTGTCTACATCACAACATATTTGCTTTGGACCTTAACCTGCAAATTGTTATAGTCGTCTATTCTAACAAACTTTGAGCACATATTGTGTTGACTAGGCTCAATATATTTCTTTTACAAACCCCAAGACCTCATAAAATTTCAAGGATACTTTCATTGCACTACGCACCTATTTTTCATAACCTCCTACCATAAACTTGGCAACCTTGGACATTGACCCCTTAAGCGAATTGTGCACCATTCATTACTTGCTACCAACCATTTTCTGTTCTTTGTCAATCATCTTTTTCCATCCCTTTTTTTTGTCTTTTGACATATTTTTTCTACATTCCTAGCGCTTTCTAGGGTATTTGCAAAGCTCGTGGGATCACACACCTATCAAGATTGAATAGCCAAGCAAAAGAAAAAACAAAAAAAATGGTTTTCCAGTCAAGCCCTCTTTTTTGTTAGACCTTATTGTGGACAAGATTCCACAAAGCGAATGCACGTAGAACAAAATATACACTCCAATGCAAGCTTTCTCTAAAAAGTAGAACCATCATGATTTCCTCTCTCTCTCTCTCTCTCTCTCTCTCTCTCTCTCTCTCTCCATAGTTTGATTACACCACATTATACAACTTGACAAGAACTATAAACTCAAAACAAGAACTCTAGCCATGAAAACTCATATTTTTGCTTTAAAAACACCAAAAATAATCAACAATTGAAAAGTCGTGCTATTGGTAGAGGCCTTTTTTGATGGATTAAAAATACAACAATGACCTTAAAAACCCATATTGTTGCTAAAAAACACTTAAAATCAACCCTTGAATTGAAAACTTATGCCACCATTGAAAACTAATGCCACTGATAGCATAATTTTTTTCCAAGGGTTAAAATTACAACTTATTTGAAACCATCGACTTAAAAATCAATATCATTGCTAGACAAATCTTAAAATCAACCTCTAAATAGAAAAGTAGTGCTACCATTAGATTTTTTTTTTCGAGCTTAACATTGCAACATTATTGAAACATGACCTTAACAATTGTTAATATTGCTAACAAAAAACCTTGCAATCATCCCTTGAATTGAAAACTAATCTATTGGTAGCACAATTTTTTTCAAGGGTTAAAATTATAACTTGTTTAGAACGATGGACTTAGCAATTAGCATCATTGCAAGAAAAATCTTAAAACCAACCTCTAAATAAAAAATAACCCTTGTTTTTCTTTCAAGCTTAACATTGCAACAAAGTAATTAAAAACAACCCCCAAATCGAAAAAATGTGTTAGTCCCATCTTTTGCGAGTGGGGGGTTCTTAAAATCATGAATCTTTTGAAACATGGTCCAAAAATCCAATGCTATTGTACAAAAGTCATAAAGTCAACCTTAAAATGCCCACTCATTTAGAGTTAATTTATGACTGCAAGCACCATATATTACATACTGGCATGATGGTATCACCTCATAATTTAAAAATGTATTTTATTTACTTTTAATTAAAAAGACAATACAAATTGTATTGAATTAAACACAAACTATTTAATAAAAATATTGGTGCATTTCCCATATTCAAATCAAAGAAATTATGACATTATTCATGATCAAATCATATATTAAGACATAAAACATAGAAATGATTCATATGTAAATCGGATACTCATTTAGAGTTGTCATACAAACATCATATTAATAAAACAGATATAAAATGTTTGATACAATTATTCAAACCGACTCATGGATTTTGACACACCATAAGAATATGCATTATCTTCAAATGAATGATTGGATGAAGATGTAGACAACCCATATTCTTCTCTAGTATTAATGAGTGCACCATCCGAGCCTATATGTATGCCCAACATTTCATATGTCATATTCCTTCTAGATCTATGACTTGGTTTAGCAAATTCTCATCTTGCAACTATTTCTTGTGTAACTAAGTCAATCCCGTACTTGTGTGACACATGGTTGATTTTGGGATGCTTCCATTATAACCTCTAGGTGCATCCACACTACCCTTACATAGATGCATAGTATAGTCAAGGTTTGAACCCACGACGTCACAAGGCATGCCTTAAAATTGCACCCTATCGCCAATTGATTTGCACCCTAAGGCATGGGTTCTTTAGTATCTTAGTATGTTGCTTGCCTAGAATTTAGAAAACATATTAAATAACTTTGTATGACAAAAGGTTCAACCTAAGTGTCATGTGTTATTCTTGATATAGTACGTGCGACACATTTTTTAATGATTATTCATTTGGGCACATCATGAGTTTTTATAGTGCTTGTCTAGAATATGTTGAAAATACTCGAAAACCTAGACCTTCTTGTCTTCCAAGGGAAAACCCTAACCCTAGTGCAATCCTTGAATCAATACAACCGTAGCACACTAGACAAGAGCGTAAAGTATAATGAATAAGATTTCCATATGAAAGATACAAGTTCACTGAAGCTCTCAAATCTGTGAGACAAAATCGATGTAATAATAAATGAATGAATGAAACAAAAGAATATCTCCTCCCTTTATAGAATAGGTGAGAGAGGAAAACAATAGTCAACTAGAGAAGATCCACAAATAATTATCTTGAGAAACCTAGATAATTACTAATTACATCGACATATGAAGTGCTTCAATTCTAAGGTGAAACAATCAAGATCCAATGTAAGCACACACTGCAAGAAAGGGTCACAAGGCAAGCTCTCAACAAGATGAGGTCCAACTCTCTTCTCCATAGGTATACAATGCTTCAATGCTACATTTTAAACCATGTCCTCCTAGTATTGTTCCACCGCACCTCAATGAATACTCTTGAAACCAAGTGTCCCAAAGTCAAGCATAATCCTCTGTGCAAGCAACCAAGCAATCCCATGGTACCCATGGATTAACCCCCTCCTCTAAATTCCCCACTTCTATTCCTCTAAATAGTTTCTCTTCTAAAGCGTACAAACAAATGCTCCATGTGCACCTCATGAAGAATGCCACTAGGCCACATAGGTGTCCAACCTCATAAGGAACCATGCCACATAAACATAAACCCAATGTATACCAATCCATGAGTAAGATATCTCTAATATATGCATCCACTAAGATACAACCAAGCACATAAACCACACCATGCGCTCCATATCACATAAACCACCCCAAGTTTGGAGTAAACACTTTCAAAGTAGGGCCAAAAGTAATCAATTTTATATTGACCAAAAAATCCATAAAAATGAAAATGTAATGATCAAAAAGAAATATGAGAAGACCAATATGGGAGTCAGAAAATGGAATTTCTTTTGTCCTATCTCTCACAACCAACACCAAATTTTTTAGCTCAAGTTCCCTTCACTTGCAAATTGCGTTGAACAAATGAATTTTGAAAATTGTGCCCAACCCTAGTTATTATTTTTAGAAAAATATTACTTTTCCTTGTACATGAGCTCCCTAGCTCCATTTTATGTGTCGTTTGCACCATTGGATTCATCTTCTTGTTCACTTTCATGACGCAATATTTATTTCATGTGTGCATGATTTTTTCAGGAGCCATTTCTCTTGTCATTTTTTTCAAAGGTGTTCACCACCCCCTTAAGATATACTTCTTCAAAAATGGAATTTAAACATCATATCAGTATCCATCTATGTTGTATTAAACCATTTGATGCCCCCGCATTTTTCATAGGGCCTCCTTGCCTTGGCCGGTTACCTCACCAAGGAGCCCCATCCATGGTGCCCACTCTCGTTTCCTCCATTTGCCGCCTTATTCCATACACATAGTTTGGAATCACTTACTTGCATTTTGGCACATGTCTCCTTCTTTGTAACATATCCATATTATTTTATTATTTTGTAGACGATGAAATCCAAAAACATCAACAAAAACATAGAAATCCAATAAAGAGAGGGACATTATACTCTAATATTACTTTTTATTTCCAATTGTTTTACATCGTATTTTTATTTTACTATTGAAACAAACCTTATCACTTTTAATTAAAAATATTTGTCAAGTCACCTCATGCCCTTGGTTATTATTAGTTTCATCAGCCCAACAAGCCTTTGTTGATAATTTTTTATGTATAAACTTTAACTTAAGTTATGCACATCGAAGGCAATCAATTCATACCTTGAACTTTATCCAAATATATACCTTGAACTTTATCCAAATATATATAATTATTTTTAATTACATTACACCATTCATTTTAGGTAATTATAAGGGCGACTTCTTACCATCTAATGTCAATATTTCTAAACGAGTATATAAAATAAAAATCATAAAAAATAATTTCCATATGATTTAGTTGCAAAAAAGAAGAAATTGTAAATGTTGTTGATTATGTATTGTTGCATTTATACAAGTTGTAATAAAGGATAGTGAGGAGTCGTTTCCACTTGCGAAGGATAAAGGATAAAGGATTGGGATTGGGGTAGATAGATCACTCCAATCCCAAGTATCACGTGCCAAGTTAAATTTGGTTTTAATGTAAATTAGTTCTTTTTTTGGTTGATTTTCATCTTTTAGTACTAATGATCATATTATAAATTTACATGTAGGAAACCTTATTCCATGTGGATTCACCATGACCACCAAGTTCCTTGATTTTACTCCAGAGTCCATAGCCACCTTGCACCATCCATTGGAATTCCCATGTCCCTCGTAGGGTTATTAGTTCCATCCAAAACCCATGGGGGTTTATTGCTCACCCACCCCCGCCACGTTCTCCATTGGCTGCATCCACCATCCATTGTATCCCCCCATGTTGCATCCATAGTGTGTGTATTTTTCCACCCTTCTACATCCCCCCTTTTGCATCCATTATGGGTGAAAATGCTTTCCCTACTAAGCATCCACTATGCTTTCACCCATCAACTCTACCCCTATCTGCCCCATGGTATTCCTTATGGTTACATCCACTAAACCTGCACCTATTGACCCTTTACCAGTGTTTCCACTAGAGCAAGTTTACTATATGATTTCTCCACCTCCTAGCCAATTATTTCCATTGATTGAATTATTCACGATGAGATCATTAATTGATGGAATTTTTATTGAGGATGAATATAATTGATTTTAGTCATTTTGATTAAACTTCACTCATTGATTCTTATAAATGTTGCAAGGAGGCATCACAAAGCGATTACATAATAGAGGAGGGAAACACCCTCATGACTTGTACTCCCATCTACAATGAGTTTTATTTTTATGAAATTATAGTACATTTTTATAAGTGTTAGTTGATAGAACGATGGAAAAAAATCTCACTTAAATTTTTCTTCATTTTCCAGTCTATAGAAATATGCACAATTCCGAGACATAAGAAGACAACAATTGCCTCCATATCTAAGAGGAGGAAGATTGTCTTTGGAAATGCACCTATAGTGGCGAGAGTGGCAAGTGTCAATGATCCATTCATTATTAGCAATGATAGTTCAGTTTTGGGCACGAGGTTCCCTAATGTATCTTAGGCACGATAATGTGCCATTTTGACCAATTTTGAATATAGATATACATATTTGTCTATTATTGTAGGGTTGTTGTTTATTTGAATGTTATGTATGATGTTATGATATAGTTTATTTGATTTTAATGTGTTATTTCCATTAACTTGTCACACATTAAAATCACAATAAGAATACCAACAATTTCCAATCACTTAAATACATTCAATGATGACCATTAACACTTCCACAACTCATTTCACATCTAAATTTTCAAGAAACAAATCAATAATAGCTTTTTCCATTAATAAACCTAAATTTTTTATATAGCTTTAATTTCTAGGTTACAATGCTTGAGGAAAACCACTAGGTACTTCCTCTCATTTTGAGGATGGCACCCACAATAAACATTGAACATAATTCCAAACATTTAATCAAATAATCATATGCTAAAAAAAGATATATTACTCTATAAATAAATAAGTCAATCCAAAGAATAAATAGAAAAGGCCAATCTATGATGCACATGTTAGTTTTTTAAACTTCGGCACTCGATAAAACAATTCCTAGTGATTTTCCTTGCTTAAAAATTAATTTTCAAATCATTGATTATTTTATACTTGGTGAGATCTATCAACAGAAAAATAAATAAATAAACAGTGGAAGCATTGTAGGAAACATATCAAAACACATGACCATTTTTACTTCCCTTCAAAATCATATTTTCATTAAAATATTCCAAGATTACAAGGTCTCCCTTCCTGGGAAAATGGCATTGGGAAAAGTACACAACAAACCTTGAAAAAAATCCCCCCCAAGAAGAATAATCTTTCACCTGCCAATTTGCCCTGAGAAATTTCAACAAAAACCCAAAATAACCTTGAAAACTTTATATATTCTTACTTCCTGGTTACCCTATCCATATGGATTGTATGGATACATAATGTACGGATACATGAAACTATATGGATTCTGTACAATTTGTCTATATGACTGTATGGAGTCTGTGCGATTGGTCCCTATGGTTGTATTTATTTTCTGTATGACTATTTTTCTACTCAGCTTCACCTTCGCCAGACTGGTATGGTTTCCTATTGCTCCCAAACTGCTTCCTTTTCTCTCCCTTGGACAAGAGATTGGAAATCAAGAAGTCCTTCTTCTTCTCTCCCAATCAATGCTTGAGTTTCTCCCTTGTGATATTGTGTGTATTCTCCTCTCCCTTTGGTTTCCTTTTATACTTTTGGGATAAATCATAACCCTAAGTCTAATGGATGATATTAGATATCACTCACTCAAGATCGATGATTGTGATTCATTTAATTAAATTAAATCAGTAATGCCCAAAACTTAGGAATTTCTCCAAATTAACACCAAGTAATTATAAACAGACATTCACTTAAAATAATCACTTTAATAAAGTGTTTTTTCAAAGTTCTTGAGAGGTAATAGAGACAATCTCCACAAGTTAGACACAACCCCATGTGGAGATACCTATCCAATCTACAAACATAAAAAATACACACCATTATTCAACATTAATTCATAATACATACACAAATCATAATATAAATAGAAAAATACATAAAAAAAATGCAATACTTATCTATAAGGAAGCATCCTTATGTGGACTAGCAACATGAGTAATTTCCTCTTAGTTGTAAGCATCCACTATTGCCACTACCCCCAAGCTATGCTATTATGCAATAAGGAAAATGATCTACTTATTACAACCCTCCTTTAAAATAGTCCAAACACATTGTTACTTGATTTAAGCCAAAAATAACATTTTCCATGATTTCAAATGCTAGTTGAACTAGTATAAATCCTCTACTACCACTCAATTAACATATAGGAATATTCTCTTGTCTAATTATCTTCATCATTCAATCATCAAGTCACACACTTCTTGTGGAACCTTTTATATCTAGGATACAATTTCGTTAATATCATAGATCACTATGCTACAAGTTTATAGGGTCCTTTTTAAGATAGTGCATGTGTTCATAACCACATATCCATGGAATACCACTACCATATTCCAACAATTGTTATCTTTAGACAATATAGTCTAGTCAACACAAATTATGTATGGATGAAAAAAAATCCTCATGGGTTCACATGCTTGCTACAACCATGATTTAAAGCTCCCAAATGGCCCCATAACCATAACATAACTTTAGTTCACCATAGGAAAAAACCATGGGTGAGGTAGTCAAGAGGAAGAATAAAAAATATCAATGAAGAGGACCCTCTCCTAGGAAAAATAATAAAATATAAAAAAACATATATGCAAAATATACACATGTCATAATTTCTCCCCAAGGTGTTTTTGATCTATAAAATTACTCAAAATGGGTGGGGATTTCTAAACTTGACACTTAATAAGGATTATTTTTCTTCTTTCATCCTCTTTCCCTCTCATCACAATGTAACACACTCATGTTTCCTAACAACCATCCCATGAAATTGCATCCATCATTTTCAATTTATGGATCAAACATTGTGGTGACCTCACCATGTCAAACTTATAAAACATGAAATAAGTCAACGTATCTAGAATTATCTAGTGGGGACTTGGCCTTAGGATCCATATAAGTTAAAATATATACTTTGCATGTGCAAATGGGGCATACAAAACAATATGAGAAACAAAATTGAGTATTGTAACCTCCTACAGGTTTATTTTGGAAAGGTCAACATGACCATGATGTCCACATGCTTTATTAACTAAGTTTTCAAAAATATACCTTGTAATACAAATTACAATGCATGTTACTGAGCAAAACCCTAGTTTCATAAATTGTTGAATAAAACAACTTTTGAGCCATGGACCCATGAGAGAGGGTTGTACCTAGGTGTAGTTAAGTTTCACGAGTCCAATGAAATTGATGATTTCTCAATTCGAGTCTGGGTTATCAGTTTATGGAAAGTTTCAACTTGATTCCTAAAGTCATTCAAGGACACTTGGTGAATTTCTACTAGGGGAATAAAAACCAATTCAAGCAGTATAATTGAGTACCGAAACCTTGTGCAAGTTGTTTGGGAAAGGTTGGCATGACCATGATTTCCACATTATATGTTTGTCGACCTTTCAAAAATTCACCTCGTAATGCACAAATTGCATTACATGTTACTGAGTGAAACCTTAGTTCAGGAAATCATTGCATAAGACATCTTTCACACCATGGACCCACAGGAGAAGGGGAGTCTGTAGGTGTATTTCAATGTCATGAGTCCAATAGAATTGATGGTTCATTTATTTGAGTCCCTGTTATCAATGTATGGTGAGTTACAATTCTTTTTTTGGAGCCATTCAGGGACAATTAGCCGATTTCTACCAAGGGCACCAAAACCAATCCAAGTAGCATAATTGAGTATTGTAACGGTCTTGTTTGGTCAATAATCAACATGACCATGATGTACAAAATATATGTTGGTTGAGTTTTCAAAAATTCAACTTGTAATGCAAAAAATGTGTTGCATGTTACTTAGCAAAATCCTACTTCTATAAATCATCAAATACAACAAATTTCAGGCCATGGAACCATAGGAGAGGGGTATCCTTGGCTGTAATTACTATGACCATATTTATATCTTGAACATATTTATAATGACTATGACAAAAAAAATCAAATTCCAAGTGACAAGATGCTTACAATAAACATTTACCCTTTTTGGTACAATGTGCATACATGGCATTCTTGCATATTATAGAAAAAACAAAGTAGTTAACAAATTTCAAAGATCACTTCTAGACAACTACAACTATGTTTCAAGGAAATGATCACTTCTTATAACCACATAATAAGATAAAAAAATTACTTGAAAAGATAATGCAAGCTCACTTCATAATGAGAAAGCCATCAAATATAATGTTACTAACCAACAATTATGTTTTTTAATAAATTTGATGAATGTTATAACCCCCCATATGTTATGAATAAACCAGATACATAATTTTGAATGGGTGAATCCATTATATGAAATGATTTTTGATGGATTAATTGAGCACTTCATCACTTCAATTTTGATTCTTCCTATAAATTTGGCACACAAAGGGGTAGTAGTGTTAAACTCATGCACTAAGACATATTTATGCTAGATGTAAATGTGTTGAAAAAATATCATAACAATCTATGCACCTCAATATAGAACATTCCCTTTCAAACATGCCACTTACCTCTCTTGGATCATTACCTAATTTCATTCAAGTAGACCATATGGATCCTCTTTGTTACTAATGGTCTCCATTAATTTTTTGTGCTTTGAATGAGATAGTAAGCATCATACTGTTGACAATTTATTTCTCATAATTGTTTGTAGTTGGATACTTGTACTGGTTACTCAGTTTGTAAAGTGGTATACCAATGCACCTAGTATGTACTCCATGAATACATAACCATTGATATTTCTTGAATTTTGATTTAATCCTAGGTATTCACCCTTAACAACCATCGAGCCAATCATAAATTCATTGCATTCATCGTCAATCACCAATGAATTGAGGTTTTTATTCCTCTCGATACGTTGTCCAAACCAATAATTAGTAACTAATTCATTAGCTTTCGAGGAAACCATTGCATATATGTCCTGAAAAAATGCAATGCATGGTCAAATATATGTTTGTAGGGGTTTTATGGATAGTTAAATCACACACTATAACATATTCTTACAACAATATTTTGAAGTATTTTCAATCGTAACATGATTGTACAATATCAAATATATGATCATAATCTGGTGAAATGGATGATTCACCATCTTCTAACTGGGTTATTTCAATAATTACACATGGGTCTATTACATGTGACATTCAATTCATAATCATCCCATTCACCACTACTATATGGTCCACAAAAGAAAGCATTTTTTTGCATCCATATTTTGAACACATGATTGTATGAGCTTAAAACTGAATAAAATCCATGAGTTCTACTTATTGTGTTGCAATGATATGCATGTGACCAATCTATGGTGACCACCTCCCAGAAATTTCTTTGCACATGTCCTCTCTTTGTTGGTTCCTTTCACCTTCTTGTTGCATCTTCCATTACTATAGAGCATCGTTGGACTATAGAATGTGGATTAAAAATTGGGGAATTTGTCATAAAATTCAACTTCTTCCTGCGTAGTGTATTTTTGACACATGCAACGGTGCCATCATGCTCACCTTTTCCATTGCCGGTCTCAAAGCAATTCCAAATATGCTACACATAAATTTTTTTATGTAATAAAATCAACCATTGAAATACACAACCATTTTTGAACTGGACCACACAACCATTTGGCCAAATCCAATGTTGATCCATTTGTATATTTCTCTCCTTGAAGTAATCATAGAACATCTACTATCATTGTTGTACAAAATGTAGGTCATGGAACCTATCATCACTTATGTAGAAGTTAGAATCCTCCGATGTCATCCTTTTTCTTTGCTACTATATGACCCATGCTTATATGTGATATATATCATTATGCTGACCTGAATTGAATGATATCAGCTCTAGATATCATTTTGTGATTGGACAATGTATGCATTTCTCAACAAAATACACAATTGATAGTATAGTAACGATGGGAAAGGTGTCACTACATATTCTAAATTACTCATTACCATTGCACCACATGGACATATTGAACATATTGTTTGGTTTTCTTCCAAAAAGTCCTTAACGAAATTGCATACCTATACCTAGTGGCATACAAATCAATGCATAATTAACTTGAAATTGTTTGTCCTTAGATTCCTAGAATATTTCTTTAGGTCCTAAGGTCTAAGATTCCTTACATAACCATGTTGGGTCCCCATGACATATCCTTAGTGCTAAAAGCCTTATAATGTAGCCCATATCCCATTCCAAAATCCAAATATTCCAAAGTAGGTAATATGTGGTGGTTTAAGGTCTCATTCATGGATCTTGAACATTAAAATTTACCTTAAAGGGGAAAGGTTTGAGTTTCCTCCCTTAAATATGGTTAAGAAATTGATGTGCATGTACGTATTAGTGAAAACATGTTAAAGGTCCCCATATCTATACTTTGATATATGTAATACTCACAAGAGGTTAAGTGTGGTGGTTTGAGTCCTCAATACCCATACCTAGCGAACAATCCTTTGATTGCCATCAATAATCCCACTCAAAGGGTAACCTTTGTTGGTTAAAAATTCCCTCTAAGGGTTCTTTTCATTCCATCAATATGTTAGTTTCACACCATGAATGTGTCTATATATCTATCTAATGTCATAAGAGGACAACAATGTGCCTTGTGCCCTAAATTCCACTTCCCATGATCAATCACAATGAACAACACATGAAATATACAACTTAATCGTCCTTCTCTTAGTGGTCTTCGACATCAAGATTGGATATAGATTCCATTAAGATATTTCACACATCGAGGATGGGTCATAGAGACTTAAACATGGTCAAGGAAGGAAAACAAGCACTTCAAGGATACTGTTGAATCTTATCGGAATCAATATCCTTTAACGATTCTTGATACCATCACATCAATCCCTTGTAAGGGTTCTATTCATGTCTTCCAATGGTTTACATTTATTGTGGATAGGTTTTATCCACTAGAAATAGGTTTGGACTATGTCACATGGTCAATGCGATAAATAAGGGGTTTAACCCGTAATTAAAACTTCCCATGCTTAAATTCCATGAACAAACCCTATATACAAAACACCAACCTTTGATAGGGGGTGTTTTCTCTAGGATATGTATATCAGTGCCATTAATATTTTTCATACACTATGGATGTGCCTTGATGCCTTAACCATAGCTATGGTAAAGAAACAAAACCCTAAGTCTCTTAAAATTAATTGGGGGGGGCAGCATTATCTTCAATCCCTATACAAAGTTTCTTAGGCTCAAGTTCTGTTAACACACCCTAAAACCTCCATGTATGACCTTGGTTGGTTAAAAATTACCTTTAAGCGTGCTCTACATGCCATCAATACATTAGTTGTGCACCAAGAATGTGTCTAGAAGTCTATTCAATGTGTTAAGTGGATACAAATTGTACTTGTACCCTTGATGTCACTTCTTAGGATTTATCACCATAAAAAACATATACAAACCATATTACAAACCCTCTCTCAAGAGTCTTCGCATCAAGGTTGGATATAGATGCCATTAATAGCTTTTTCACACCGAGGATGGGTCACAAGGCCTTGAACATTGTCAAGAATGGGAAAAAAGTACCTCGGGGATACTGATGAATCTTCTTAGAATCACGATCCTTTAATTAATCCCCATACCATGACATCAATCATTTGTATGGGTTATATGAAGGCCTTCAAATGGCATGCTTGTGTTGTGCTTAGGTTTTTACCATTGGAATATGTTTGGACCATGTGTTGGGGAAAAACATTAAAATTTTTATAACATATATCCAACGATTTAATTGTCAATGCAGAGAGAGCGTAAACCTGTGAGGTACAAAAAAAATATATGCAGGGGCAGAGTGTCATTGAACTTAATCTATAACTGAAATTGAAAATACATGACTAACATTGAATTAAACTTACAAAAGTAGGAAATGATATAAAAATAAACCTAATATAGAAAAGCAGGAAATTACAGGAAATAAATTTGATCATAAGAATGCATGAAATAAACTAGTATAAAGAAAATAACAATAACTTGTGAGCTCATGATAAATCTATGTTAACAATTCATAAACAAGACATCAAAATATGAAGATATCAAACTATCTATTACAACAGGATCAAATCCATGACTATCTAAAAACATGAACAAGTTCTCTACTACCAAACCACTAGAGAGGCCTCTAACCAAAATGAGGAGAGAGCCCTCCTACTTATACATGAATTCAAGATAACTGATTACATATCCACTATTCTCTCAACTTATCCCTCAAAATCCTCAACAAATCTACAACTCATCCCTTCAAATTCTCCAACAAATATTGGATGAGATATTCTCTCCACATTTCCATGATCTTCTCCTTGAAATTATCCCACATATTGAGGATGAAATTCGAATTTGAAGCTAGGTGGTCACTTTTGAGCTTGTTAAAGTCTTCAAATACACCTCTAAGCATCACCAAACTCACCCAACTTTAAAGTATAATGAAAATATGTTATTTTTCTCAATAATTAACCACAAATTCACTCAAAATACTCAAAAATAAATGATTTGGAAAATAGTAATATAAACCCATATTTATTATGAAAGTGGTGAATATTAATGGTTTTATGGAAGGATAAGATAGGAATAAGGTGACAAATGGTATATAAAAGGTGAATAAAATGTGGTCTTTTTGCGGCTCAACACCATGCCACATGGTCAATGTTGTAAATAAGGTATTTAATCCCTAATTAAACCTTATGGTGCTCAAGTTCCATGAAAAAACCCTAGACACAACAACATGAGCCCTTGATAGGGGTCTTTTCCTTAGGACTTGGATATGGGTTCCAATAAGATGTTTCACACCCCGTGGATGGATATTAATGGCTAAACAATATTCATGGTAAGTAAACAACATCCTAAGTCCCTTGAAATTGGTCGATGCAAAGATGCAACGTACTTAAGGCTCTCTAAATAGAGCTCATTATGCTCAAGAGCCAAGAACAAATGTTCTAACACCACCACATAAGAGTTTGGATGGTTTGTGAAGCCTTGGCCATCATCAAACTATGAAAACCCATTTCTTAGCATCCTATTGAAGGTTTCTGAATAAGAGTATGATAATGGATATTAAGTAAAATGTATGGAAGGAATGTGTGTGTGCTAAGCATGTTACTAACACATGTGCATAGCTAACATGAAATGCATGTGTTTTAGGGTATTCCCTTGAATTTAAAATTTTTTGGTGAGATTACCTCTATTCATGTATGTGTTGAATGAGTTATCTTATTTGGTTTTAACTTTTGGAATGGAAAACTTATTGGTTTGGGCTACATAAACAAAAGGAAATCCATTTCTCCAGCTCCTTTTTCTTAAGGTTGTTTTCAAGCACACTTTTAAATATGAACCAAATATTCATTTCTTATGAAATTGCACACACTTTGTATGTAGATTATGTGTGTGTGTATGTTTAAGGAAATGACACATATACCATATTTTTAAAATATATAGGTTTTTCTTTTTTGTAAGAAATGATCCTCACTCAGGGCCAATGCATTTCCACCATTGGTTAAGTAACCACAACCCAAGGGCATCTAAGCCGTTAAAATCACCCGGGGATCGCACCCAGCCTAGTCCACACCAACCTTCACCTATGTTGGATTCTTGGGTGTCGCATCCCAACTAACTCACCTGAAGGGGATTTGAACCTGGGTCGCCCTTGGTGAATGCTTGTCCGTTAACCAAGTGAGCTAGAAAGAATTAACAAAATATATGGGTCTTTTATTTGTAGTATAACTTTTTATTTCCTTCCCCATTTGGAAAACAAATTGTATGGTGCACAAGTATTGATGGAGGCCTCCACAAATTTAAAAAATAAAATAACAATTGATTAGTTAAGTTTAGAGCCTCAAACCAGTCCTTAATGGTTGGCCTCGTTATTTCAAGGCTTCATTGACTTTCTTAATTTTAAATAAATATGATATTAAAAAATATGAAAAAATCGTGGTGCACAAGAACTAGTTGTTATTTACAAGTGTACAATTTGTTTTTCAATCAATTTCATCATTTGATACTAAACCATGTCCTTAACACAAACATATGCATTATGTTTTAGAGAAAACTTAACAAATCAATGTTAGAAGAAAATGAATATCTATGGGTTATACCCATTTTCCATAAATAAAAGCTATATATTTGTCAACCTTATTTGATTTCCTATGTTTCATATTTTTAAGCTATATTATAATAGGTTGTACATGTACCTCTAAAATCCTTCCTATTAAACATATATTTTTCTTCATATTTCCATTACAACTAACATGTTATGAGAGGGAAGCATTGACTTTTACTAACTCATAAAACCCCGTGTAAATATTATTATACTTACTCTCAAATTATAATTTCTAGTGTTCCCTTAAGTGAAAAGTGAACCTTCATCTATGTAGTGAAGTCAACGCAATGCAAATTTTCTCAATTTCATGTAGTAGCTTTGAAATTTGTTTTTCTCTCTATATTTTCATATATAATGTGCATGTATAAACCATATCAAAACTATAATATTTGAAAATAAAATTTAATTAGATATAAAAATGTCTCATAAAACTATATTCGGAATTTGTTTTCTCCATATAATTATGTAGTGGAGGTTTCTAGAGATTTTATCACACAAGTAGTAATATAAATATTACCATAACAATGCTGACGACTTTGATAGCATAGGGAGAAATGAATCAACTAACCAATCGGATATACAGGTTGGCGCGCTCTGCAAAAATCTAACACGAGAAGTTCAAACCAAAACTATATAACACATTATCAATAGACCTTTTCTAGAAAAACTCTTGTGACTATCAAACATCCAAGTTGTTTTAGTCGACTGAGAATATTTTGGGAAACACCTTTTTGTCTTTGTGCCTACTATATTCGAAGCTTGTGTTGAAGCACTCCTCCTAGCGATGCATCCACATTGCAACAACTATAAAACTCTTGAAATTTTGTAATTTTTTTCGAAAGTCTTATATGTCCTTGTTCTCTTTAGGACAAATAAGACTTTTATGATGGGGGAGATGTTGGAGGAGTCTATTTGATGACTTGACTAGGTCCTCCCGACCGACCACCCAATAGTCGACATAGTTCAGTCGATTCAATTAAATTGACTGTCAAGAAATCAACCATTTTAACTTCCTAACTAATTGTATATCATATATATGTAGGTTGTTGAGCCATTAAGACAGTGGAGAGAGGATTATCATTTCATTGTACAATATGGCCTTCTGATTTAATATAATACTTATTTCTAGTGTGACCACTACTTCTTCCTTATTCCCTTTGTGTATATATGTTATCAAGTATGCATATATGTTTATAATGCACTACTGATAACCACATGTAATCCCACAGATTACAACAAACTGATATTATTCAAATAAAATCCAAAGGCATGATGTGAAGAATGTTGATGAAATACATCTTTGAGACACACCGTGTGAAAACCTAAAAGAGGAGTTGATCTGGTGAACGCGTGAAGGAGTTGTGGTATTCTTCCATGGATACCCATTCTATAAGGATAAATCCATTTTATTCTACCGAGGATATTTGTATGGAGGTCATGATGGAGCATGAGGTGCATAATTTCATGTATTACAACCAATCTACAGAGGTTGTGGTGGAATGTTTGTAGATATTTGTTTGAGATATACGATGAGTTATAGGTCATGGTATATTTGAAACTCCATAAATTAGAAATGCATCATCATGGTGGATTTCCACCTATTAGTCAACATATTCTCATGTTTTTTGGATACATTCTCGTGAAGGACGTGACAAATGAGACACATTGCTTGGCTAAGGATGTTTATAGAAGTTTATGATAGATAATGTTGGTGGCATGGATTCATTATCAAATTTCTTCCATGCTAAGAAGAAGTTTGGGTTGTTTACTTACCTAATAGGTGCATTCTCAAGTATCATATGTGCTAAGACTTATGCCCCACTTTAGAATAGCTAGGAGAAAAGTGGACTGTGGTCCATCAAGAAATAATCCCAAGCATTAAGCAAGTACTCTGGTCTTTCACCATTGGAAACTCTGCCAGAGTTCCAGGAAGGCCGCAAAGGGGTGCTTGATGGAAATCATGTGCTTTGGTGGATGGTTGCACTGGTCAATATTTGTTTATGTGGGTTATGGAATCCCAACAATTGGAGCACCATTCTCTAAGGACAAGCTGAATCCATCATGCTATAGTCGAAATGTTTCAAATTTTATTCTTGTTGGAGTCCTTTATAGATTTGATAAGATCTACAATTGTTGGGGTTGAATAACGAATCCCTGATGTGCAAGCCTAAGATTGATCCCTCATGAGATGTCTATCCATACGGAAAGATGCTCCCATGGCTATCCTCAACGGTCATTTGGTAACTGGGTTCTCAATTTCGATCACTATAATTGTGTTTCATATCTAGAATAAATGGACTCGACAATCCATAGGCACCACATGTTTCCTAGAGAGAGGGCATACATGCTTGAAGAAGACATAGCCTGAAGTAGTAGTTCCCTAAGGAAAGCTGGACATAGTGCACATGTGCATGGATTTTCTATAGAAGATGTGATTTCACATTGTAGGAATCTTTATGGACAACATAGATACTACATAGTGCTAGTTTTGGATACAAAGTCTTGAGTTTTTACTGCAAAGGATTCGAGGAGGTTAGAGATGAGAAATGTTTAGGTGGGTCAAAGGCAATGGAAAGAACTAGATGTGATCAATGTTGGCTCATTTGACCATCTTGGATGAGTTTGGTTAAGGAAATTTACATGTCAAGGTGTAGCACCGAATGACTCCATTGTAAAGTGCATGGAGGTGAGCGATGAAGGCTTACATGGCCATCTTGGTCACATTTGGAAAATATTTTTTAAATACAAAGTATGAGGTGGAACACTAAGCTAAATGAAATAAAAATCATACTTGAGGAAGCACACAAGTATACTCATATATTGTATCAACAAAAGGGCCATATAAACGAAATATCTAAAGGTACTAAGCAATTGTGTGTTACTTCCTATATCGAAATCCTTGAGTCTTTGAATTTCTACTTGTATTATGTCTATGTTGGTTATGGTGATGGAGTTAAGCGATATAGATTGTAGGATCCTACTATCCACAAAATTTTCATTTAGAGATGCAGTATGTATGGCACAACCAAGATGGTTTGTTCAATATCACATAGGTATATTTGTTTGCAAAGTACTCAAGGAATCATTGTATGGCCTCAGGGTACCCATGCAATTGTATAGGATGTTTGATTCTTTCATGGTGAGCCAATCGTTTTTTCAAGAAGTGAGTATGACCACTGTGTTTATGGTACACTAGTTATCTTAATGTTATTTGTTGATGATATGCTTGTTGTAGGCCAAAGCATGGTTGAAGATCAACATGTTAAAGGATTGATTGACTAGGACATTTTATATAAATGATCTAGGAAAAGTAGAACAAATATAGGGCATAGAAGTACACATAGATGGGAAACATGGTAAATTGTGGTTATCGCAACAAAGGTATGGGTGAGTGAAAGTCAATGATGGTCAATTGTGGTGCATTAGATGCAATAGAAAACTGAAAATTCAGGCATCCCTCAACTTAGTTGGATTTTTTGACAAAAAATATCTCGCTTTGAGGAGAAAATATGAAATGTAGGAAATGGAATCATGTTTCCGAATATATAAGTTTTATGTACTGAAAATTTTCATAACTATGCCAAGTTTCATTTTTTCTAACAGTTAGTTTTTATTTTTTAGGCAAATGATAAGGTGTATGCTTTTGTGGGAGTATCCTTTAAGGGCTTATATGATGGTTCCAGGATACAAAAATATGTAGGAATGTAGAGAGCATATAGCACTAGTGCAACGCTATTGTTTGAAAATAAAATTAGTAATTTTTTTTTTATAATTATCTAAGTGATCATTTTTTTAGACAAAAACGGTTATGATTTATATATAAAGGTGGTTTAACCACAAAAACAGAGCCATAATAACAAGGGTGCCCTTATGAAAGCGACAATGAAAGTTTAGACAGTGCCAATCTTTAACAAGTTCAGACAGTGTCTGTCCACTACAACATAGACAGAGCTTATCCTATACAGAATACTGAGAAAAAGGATTTCAATATCATCTAGCTATACGCTACTGTTATAGTGGATTTCACCACTCTAGGTGAATCACACTTTGTATGGCCTTCCCCTGTCCCCCTGCAGACTCCTTAGATCCTATGGACCACTTTTTGTCCTTTGATGTTTCCTTGATCATCCCTAAAAACACAAGAAAAATGCTATACGCGACTTTTAAACCTATAAGCGCGTATATACATGGGTTTGACCACTAAAACCACGTACATCGGGATGTGTACATAATCCAAATCCTTTTGGAGTTTTCCTTGACATGGATCCGATTCATTTGACTCCTGGCCTTCCCTATGCCTTGAGATCGCTCGGATTTGACCTTTCATTACCCCTTTGAAAAGCTATATAAGGAACCCCTTGGTATATTGAAGGCATAAGAGAGAATTGAGAGCAAAGAAACTATAGTCCATTCTTGCTGGAACTTATGCTTGAGTCTGCATCCCTTTGTCCCTTGGAGCACTTTTGTGTTCTTCCCAAGCTTTCCTTTTGCTTGTGAGCTTGTTATCGAGAGATGGAGGATTGAAGTGGTGGAGGCCCAAGTGGGGGATTCAGTTTCTTCGGTTCGTAGACGTGCCGTCAGAGGTTGTATCTTGTAATCTCTGATTTATATTAATAGAAATATCTTTTCCTGTCCAATAATGTGTGTTTGAATGAATATTTTATCCATGGGATCATGTCAAATGCTTTTAGATTATTGATTATATATGCTAGAATAGATCTAACACCATGATATATAGAATGCTTGTATTGTTTACTTGTTGTTGAGGAAGTAACAGATCAATTCAAGCTAAAGATTGGAAATCTCAACGGGGATCTACTTCAACCGTCCGGAATAAGGTACAAGGTCTGATCCTTTAGTGTTATACATTTAATTTCTATTGCATATTGGAAAGGATTGATTTTTGGAGTCAAGCTGTCTGTTGTGGTACCCCAAGCCATAGGAATTTCTCTCCGTAACAGAATTGGTGACTCCACTGGGGATGTTCCTTGTTTTTATTTGGGGTTTGTGGGCACAATGGGGCTTGATATTATTGACTTGCTCTTTGTTTCTCCTTGTTTCTGTTTTTTTTATAGTATGTTCATCCATTGACACTCCCCTTTATTGGTTTGACCCTTGGCCTGCTTTTTACCACTGCCTTCTCTGTATACGCTGGTTTTTGGCCAAAAGTCACGTACATACATGGATTTTTGGCCAAAAGTCGCGTATACACGCAGGTTTTTGGCCAAAATCCGCGTATACATGCAGGTTTTTGGCCAAAAGTTGCGTATATACGCATATGTTCTTTAAACAGTTGCGTACATCCTCCCTTTTGGTGAGTTTGATGTTGTGGGAAGTTGCTAGGTGGGTTGTGAGTGTGGTTGGGTCTTCCTGGGGTCTGATGTTGTCTGTTGGATGCTTCCTTTGTGACCAGAGACCATTTTTTCATTGATTTTTCTTTGAAAGTAGTTTTAGTCATTTCTCCTTTTTGTTTTGCCATTAGTGCATTACTCTTTTTCGTCTCAGTGTCTTACTGGGCTTGTCTTTTATACTTGCTGCAAAGACTGAGAGTTTTAGATGACTTTTATTGCATTTTTCATTCTTTTATATTGAAAAGTACAAAGTAGTTGCACTCTTAGTTGCATCTTAGATATGGACTTGAGGAGGTACTTGCATTGGATTGCTTGGATGAGAGTTTTATTTAGGCTTTCATATAGGAAGGATTGTATTGGCATTCGGAAAGGAATATATATTTATGCATCTCATGTAGTGGCATACCCTATTTTTCATTTGACAAAGATTGCACTTAGCATTGTTTGTTATGGTGTGCATATTTATTTCATTGCTGAGTCATAATGTCACTAGTTGCACGACCATTTTCCTTTGAGTAATTACGGCCAATTAAAATCAACGCTAAATTAAAATTAATTACACTCTTTTCTTTTCTAGGGTGCACCAACAAGCTTAGGATTTAGGATCTTGGAATAGTTCATTGTAAGTAAATTCTCCAAGATCACTAAACGACAACATGTATGTGTCTGTCCAGGTGAGTGTGTGAAATCCTTGGTATAACCAGTGTTTCTCAGGATCCTCCTCTCAAAAGGGAGTTAAGCACGAGGCAGTGTGAGCGGTTATTGATTGGGATGACCCCTAGTCATAACTGAGTAGCACCGGACATATTTACAGGATTGTATTCATATCTGGGGGCTCTTTCGAGAGTTTCGGGCTTTGCTACCCTACCCATACGGTCAATCCCGCCTGCGACTGTCCGCCTGAGAATTGATTATATTGAGGTGACCTTAGTGGCCTTACCTAGGATATCGAGGGGGTACTTTGCAGGGGTTATTCTGCAGGTGTCCCGGCTAGGTAGAGGTCGGACAGCACAGTCGCTTTATGCGTTGAAGCTGAGGGCCACTATAATTGGTTACATACCTCCGCTTGTAGTGTATGGGAGTTTCGAGCCTCTCCTAGGCGAGACATACCTACTGCATTCGGGATATCACATATCCTCCCCTTGTTTTGCTTGTATTTTGGCTGTAGATTTTCTTAGGAGTGTGCTCTTTGTGCGCTAGTTTGCCTTTGGGATCATGGTTACTTGAGTATATTTATGCTCTCTTGAGTTTGGGTCCTTTTATTTTTGGCATGCCTGGTATCCTATCACCCGTCTTGGTCCTAGTACGGACCCTGGTGTCAGACTTGGGGGCATCACAACCCCTTACCATGCTCATAGATTTGGGAATGGTCATATTCCATTCTCTACTCCATTTATGGAGGATTTTTATTCCCTTCGCTCGATCTTTACACCGGTGGTCACCCTCATGGGGGTGGTAGTGGATGCGTGAATGTTGGGTCTACACCTTACTCTCCTTTTTATGTCCCATCGTTCACTGTATTGTTTCCTTTGGGTGCTATTGTCATGATCATTCCTCCCTATATCCTATAGTTTGGATTCTTTATTGACTATTTTGGGTTCTTTTGGATTAATATGGTTGTCATGTAGGGTCAAGTTTTTGTACACTCTCTCCGAGGTTTCGACCCGTTCATGCCTATCACAGGTATTATGTCTGAACTGGCATATAGGTTAGGATTTTACATCCGCTTGCACTTATGCATTGCCTTATGACCATTCCATCTTAACCTTAGGTACAGACCCATTCCATGGTATCACGGAACCTTCATGCTGCTGTTAGAAGTGATATTATGTGAATGGTAGAGCTTTCCTATACATGGGTGCCCTAATTAGATCCCTTTTGCATTTGGTACCCATGCTATGAGTCCTCTCTTTGGTCCGGGAGTCCGTTGTATAGTATTGCCATGACATTTCGCAAGAGCCTCATACTCCTCTTGATCTTATGCTGGCCTATTTCCCTCAGGACTCCCTTATGTCAAGTTGTGAATGCATTATCATGAGCTTTTCCTACCTTATTGAGATTTATGCTGACTCCCTTGACATTGCGTTTCAGCCATATAGCCCGAGCTTATCTCACATCTAGCCATGCAGAGCCATTTTTTTTATATCCTTCGCAGCTTGATTCCCTTTTTACCGGGAGGGGATTTTCCCCTGAGTGTCGATATCCTACACATGTATCCTTGCATTGAGCATAGGTATGTTCCACTGCTTGGAACTAGTTTTTTTTTCCCTTGTGACACTCGTCTCCTCCTAGTTTGTAACTATAAAGCTAGTTTATTATTTTTTCAAGCTTTTCAAATAACTGAAAAAGTCCAAAAAAAAATTAAAAAACCAAAAAGTCGGACAAGGAAAGATGTTATCTTTGGCAGCTGTCGATTCGTATCGCCTTCGAATAGAGAACTGTATATCACATCCATTGGTTGGGTTATAGTTTGAATTTAGGAGTTGTACTTGTTTATTTGAGTTTATCTCCACCGACTGGTTAAGCTTCCAGTCCCTATGGAGCCTCTGTTGATGCCTCCTGTGTCACAGAGATGTCCCAGTTTGTATATCTAGTCTATGCTACCTTCATTTAGTCACCATACACCGTTATGCTCTTGTTCAAAGGAAGTTGAAACTTGAGTCAGCCATTCCTCAGTTATCTTGACTTTACATGTCGGCCATTCCCGGTACAGTTACTGGTTCATGCACTTTATGATCGAGTCCTTCCACATTATACAGCTTTGTTGAGTACCTCATGTTGGATGATGGGGGATGCCTTAATGCCCTCCTTCTAGCGGATTTCATCCCATCGAATTCAGATCATTTATTATGGGATTGGAGTCTAGAGTAATTTTGAGTGCCTTGAGACTTGCAGTCATCAGTGGTAGGTTCTCTCTCCATCGATAGTTTCTTGGGAATACATCAATGTCCCCTGATTGATGGACTCTTTCAAGTGTTCGACCTCAACACATTTATTCACACTTGTTAGTTTGCACTCTAGTACCTTGAATCCCATTTTCATTATTGGTGGGTGATCTCACGTCTGTTAACGGTATACATTAATGACCGGTAATCAGACAATGGACTACTATGTTCGACATCGACACCTCTATTCACATAGTAGGACATGTACTCGTAGCGGTTTGTGTAGAAGACTTTCCAGATTGCTGGCATCTCTTATATGCTACCTCCTTGTTCGTGCTAGTGTTCATGAGATTTCAGCTCTCGTGACTTGATTCCAGTATATGTCAAATATTTCCAGCCACTATGGAGATCTTGATCTATTATATATATTCAGCCATTTTGGAGATCATGGTCCTTTGTATATCTTCATCATGGAGATTATGATCTATCTATATTGTACATGGTGATGACCACATATGCGATATCATGTATCATGCCTATTCATGGCCATTGTACTCTTATGTATTCGAGACTGCTATATGTATTTGCAGTTGTATGCAGAGTTGTATTATTGTACTATGCTGATTGGGTGGCTAGTCTTCCATTTGGGATCCTTCATCACTCCACTTCTGGGATGGAATTATAATGTATTTCGGCCATCGTATGACCCCTCTGACCTCACACATTAGGGGGCATCTGTTATAGCGGATTTCACCATTCTAGGTGAATCACACTTTGTATGGCCTTCCCCTGTCCCACTGCAGACTCCTTAGACCCTATGAACCACTTTTTGTCCTTTGATGTTTCCTTGATCATCCCTAAAAACACATGAAAAATGCTATACGCGACTTTTAAACCTATAAGCGCGTATATATGCGGGTTTGACCACTAAAACCGCGTACATTGGGATGTGTACATAATCAAAATCCTTTTGGAGTTTTCCTTGACATGGATCCAACTCATTTGACTCCTAGCCTTCCCTATGCCTTGAGATCGCTCGGATTCGACCTTTCATTACCCCTTTGAAAAGCTATATAAGGAACCCCTTGGTACATTGAAGGCATAAGAGAGAATTGAGAGCAAAGAAACTATAGACCATTGTTGGCGGAACTTATGCTTGAGTCTGCATCCCTTTGTCCCTTGGAGCACTTTTGTGTTCTTCCCAAGCTTGCCTTTTGCTTATGAGCTTGCTATCGAGAGATGGAGGATTGAAGTGGTGGAGGCCCAAGTGGGGGATTCGGTTTCTCCGGTTTGCAGACGTGCCGTCAGAGGTTGTATCTTGTAATCTCTGATTTATATTAATAGAAATATCTTTTCCTGTCCCATAATGTGTGTTTGAATGAATATTTTATCCATGGGATCATGTCAAATGCTTTTACATTATTGATTATATATTCTAGAATAGATCTAACACCATGATATATATAATGCTTGTATTGTTTACTTGTTGTTGAGGAAGTAACAGATCAATTCAAGCTGAAGATTGGAAAGCTCAAAGGGGATCTACTTCAACCGTTCGGAATAAGGTACAAGATCTAATCCTTTAGTGTTAGACATTTAATTTCTAGTGGATATTGGAAAGGATTGATTTCTGGAGTCAAGATGTCTATTGTGGTACCCCAAGCCATAGGAATTTCTCTCCGTAATAGCTACTTTTCGCAGATAGAGATAGAGTACGCAAAATGATAATTCAAAGACAAAGTTTCATTTGGTTTTCTCTTCATGGCGAGAAGAGGAACCTGAAAATTTTTCCACTTCCAGCTTTACCACATTAAGCTCAAGCTTCTCGAACTTTATTTCCAAATCAGCCAACATCCCTGTAACAACGTTTTCAATGCACAAAATCGACCGAGCAAATTTCTTTCTTAGATAAGCCATGTCTCTATCAACATTTTCCAGTCATCGACTTCTCTCAGTGTCGATCTTGCCAAGGTACCGGTTCAACTTCCTGATTTTATTCTTGATCTCCCGAATATCCGACTCAACGAACATGGAAGGCATGGATGAGCCAGTAGACTCAAAGGATGCCAAGGACGCTTACATGACGCAACACACAACCTGAAGACTCAAGACCTCCTTGAATTATTCTTTGCTGCAAACAAACCAGAGCATACAACATTGTCCATTCTCCATGCTCTGCCTTATATCCTTGCCACCCAAAACAATCCAAAGTACTGTAATTTCCTGAACCTCCTCACTTGAATTCACTTGGGGCCGACAGAATGTAATTCCTTTCGCGAGCAGGGAACAATCCTTCCCATTTGTACATGAATTTAATGCAACCATCATCCCCCTGTCCTTGCACATGCATCATGAACAAATTGCCACAAGGAGGGAGCATGTATCAAATGGGAGAGGTGACATATGCCATATGTCACACGCCACAAGGGCGATAAGCCCCAGGGTCCAGGCCACGATCCTATGGGGGATGATAGAGGGTGCTAACCCCATTTATCAACATAGTTCCGAAACCAAGGGTGGACCCAATATTAGCAACTAGATCTACTTTAGAATTTTTCTTCCTTTAGATGTGGAAGAACTTGGCTTTGCAGAAAGAATAAACCAACACTTTAATTTTTCTAATCAGATGAAGGAGGTGCATCTGGTTTGGGAGTGAATTCTCAGTGAGAGCTTGAATTATTATTCGTGAATCTCCCAACACTATAAGGTCATTAATTCACCGGCGCCTGGAAATCGAGAATCCTTGCTAGAGGGCCAATGCCTCTACAATATTATTTGTTTCCCTTCCTAGCCCCCAAGAGAAGTTGGAATCTAGCTGTCCATCTGGGGTAAAGAAAACCTCGCGCCCCCTACCCCCACAATTTATCTAAGTGATCATTACTCGAAAATGGTACGTCTTTTGTGGGTGCATCCTTTGAAGGTATTAATGCAATAATAATGAAATAGGTTTTTAATAGAATGTAGAGGTCAGTGTCTTCTAGTGCACCATACAATTTTTTTTAAATGATCAAGAGTTAAAAAAGTTATGGAAAAAACACTAACAATGTGTTTTTTGAGTTAAGGAGTTAGGGCATAATATAAATTGAAAAAAATAGAAAAATATAATATTTTGAAATAAAAATTACATATTTAGAATCTGCAGAAAAAATGTTAATTGTTTTTAATATTTCATAAAAAATGATTGTGTATAGCATACTTTAATGAGTGGGTAAACATAGGCTTCTTCAGGAACTGGAATACATGCCCAATTAGCTATGATTTATCATATACCATAGCACAAGTTTTGTATTACTGAAGCAAAGTCCAAACCATACACATAGGACTATTGGTGACATGAGAGCCAGTGAATTTTCATGGTTTAGGAGCTACAAAATGAGAGTGTGTTATGTTTAAATTCAAATTACATTTCCCGCCATTATAGAATTGGAAAACACGTGCGCATTATATAACTACAAAACACATGTGCATAATGTAGTTATATAACACGTGTGTGTTATGCAAGACATCAACTATATGGTTAATAGTTGAGAGGGGGTGTGGAAGGGTCAAGGGCTTAGGGGGATGTTGGAAGTTCAAGTGGGGATGGTTAATAGTTGAGAGGGGGTGGGGAAGGGTCAAGGGCCTAGGAGGATGTTATAAGTTCTTGTGGGGATGGTTAATAGTTGATAGGGGGTGGGGAAGGTTCAAGGGCCTAGAAGGATGTTGGAAGTTCATGTGGGGATGGTTAATAGTTGAGAGGGGGTAAGGAAGGGTCAAGGGCCTAAGAGGATGTTGGAAGTTCAAGTGGGGATGGTTAATAGTTGAGAGGGTGTAGGGAAGGGTCAAGGGCCTAGGAGTTTGTTGTAAGTTCAAGTGGGGATGGTTAATAGTTGAGAGGGGGTGGGGAAGGGTTAAGGGCCTAGGAGGATGTTATAAGTTCAAGTGGGGATGGTTAGTAGTTGAGAGGGGGTAGGGAAGGGTCAAGGGCCTAGGAGGATGTTGTAAGTTAAAGTGGGGAGAGATGAAGGGAATGGGAACATGATGGGTTACAAGGGTGAACATGAGTGGGGATTGATATCACTATTAAAAGGAGAATAGGTGTTGAAGACGTATAGGGTTAGAAGTAGTATGTGATACTTGAGAGACAAATGGGATAATGTGGAGGGGAGGAAGTTGATGATGGTTTGATGAGAGAGAGGGGATTGGTGAATGTAAAGGTGGATATGGAGGATTAGAGGAGGAATAGGTTGTGTTGGAGGAGAGAGGCGGGAGGATGGGGAAATTGAAGAGAGGGGAATGAGATGGAGTGAAAGAGAGAATAGGGGTCATAATGAGGTAGGGGGTTGAGGAGAAGTGATAAGCTGAAAATGTAGAGAGAGAGAGAGAGAGAATATTATAGAAAGGTATTGGGGAAGTAAGGATGAATCAATCTAGAGAGAGAGATGTGGAGAATGTGAGAGAGAGAGATGGGGAGATTGTGTGAGAGAGAGGGGGATATTGTGGGAGAAAGAGTGAGAGAGAAATGGATGGAGGTAAGGGGGATGAGAGAGAGAGAGATAGAGATAGAGAGAGCATGGAGGTAATGGGATGTGAGAGAGAGAGGAATAGAGAATACGTGGGGGGGGGGACATAGAGTGAGGGAGGGAGATAGAAAATGAGGAGGGACCTGGATATATGAGTGAGAGATAGATGGGGATATAGAAAGAGAAAGGGATATGAAGGGAGGGAAAGAAGGTGTGGGTGGGATACATGTAGGGAGTGGTGGTGATGGGGATAGAGAGAGAGGGATGGGTGAGAGAGAGAGAATACAAGAGGGGGTAGGGACATAAAGTGAGGGAGGGAGAGAGGGTGATGGAGATATGGTGATAGTTTTAGGGAAAGATAATAAGAGGGAGGCATAGAAGGTGAGATAGAGAGAGGAATATAGAGAGAGAGATGATGAGATAGGGAGAGAGAGTGATGGAGATATGGTGATAGTTTTAGGGAAAGATAATAAGAGGGAGGGATAGAAGGTGAGAGAGAGAGAGGAATATAGAGAGAGAGACGATGAGATAGGGAGAGAGAGAAATAAGGGTGATGGATGGAGCGAGAAAGGTGGATATAGAGATGGATGGAGGGGATTTGTTTGAGAGGAGTGAAGGGGCATAATGTGTGTGTGTGTGTGTGTGTGAGAGAGAGAGAGAGAGAGAGAGTTGGGGGAGGGGGGGGGGAAGGAGATGGGATCAGTGAGGTGGGAGGGATGAAGAGGGAGTGAGGGAGAGAAAGTGAGTTCAATAGAAGGGTAGGGAGGAAGGAATAAAGACATGGAGGGAGGGATAATGAGAGACATAAAGAAAAGGTATAGAGGAAGAAAGTTCATTTTTTGGAGAGAGAGAGAGGGAGGGTGAGTGAGGCATGAAGATATCATGAAGGAAAGAGATAGTGAGGGAGGGATAGAAGGTGTGTGTGTGCGTGCACGCACACACGTGTAAGCGGGGGAATAGACACAAGGAGAGAGGGAAGGGAGGGACACACACACACACACACACACACACACACACACACACACACACACATATATATATATATATATATAGAGAGAGAGAGAGAGAGAGAGAGAGATGGTGTTAAATACAAAGGGTGGAGGGGGGTGAGCGATGGAGAGAGAGGGATGTTGTGAGAGAGAGAAGCATGAAGAGGGAGGGTGAGAGAGAGAGAAATATAATGTGGGAAAAGGAGGGAAGTAGAGGAGTTGAGGGAGAGATTAGGACATATTGAGGAAAAGAGATAGGGAGAGAGGGGTACAAGTTGAGAGTGATGGAGGGAGGGATAGTGAGGGGTTATAAAGAAGGTGGAGAGAGTTTATGAGAGAGGGGGAGTGAGGGAGGGACACATACACACATAGAGATAGAGAGAGAGAGAGAGAGGGAGGTATAAATAATGTGGAGAGAGTTTACGAGAGAAGGGGAGTGATGTAGGGACACAGACACACATAGAGATAGAGAGAGAGAGGCGGGAGGGACACACACACACACACAGAGTCAGAGAGATATTGTGTGGGAGAGAAAGGTGGAGGGGTGAGTGACAGAGAGAGAATGGGGAAGGGTGAGCAATACAGAGAGAGTGATGGAAGGAGGGATAGTGAGGGGGATATAGAAAAGGTGGAGAGCGGTTATGCAAGAGTGGGAGTGAGAGAGGGACATACACACACATAGAGATATAGAGAGAGGGAGGTTGTGAGAGAGAGGAGGGAAGGGACACACACACACACAGATAGACATAGAAAGAGAGAGAGAGAGAGATAAATTTCATGGGAGAGAGGGGGGAAGGGTGAGTGACATAGAGAGAGAGGGGAGACGTGAGAGATAAAAAGAGAGTGATGGAGGGAGGGATAATGAGGGATTTATAAATAAGATGGAGAGAGGTTATGAGAGAGGGGGAGTGAGGGAGGGACACACACACACACACACACACACACACACACACACACACACATATATATATA
>LPNX010697865.1:0-28936 GCA_001517045.1 Pseudotsuga menziesii
TATGTCCACTTAAACAAAAAATAAATAAATATTGATGTCATGTTAAAAATATGATGTTGTGTAACATGTGATTCGTATATAAAAAAAAAAATGCAATTAAATAAATAAAAATAATATTATATAAAAAAGGAAAATAATAATGTCACCATAAACAAAAAATAATATTTATATCGATTCCATATTAAACATAAATATAGAATATTATGTAACATGGAGTTCCTATAAAAACAAGAAGTAAGAATGCAACAAATGTCCTAAACAAAAAATTAATAAATTATATTGATGTCATCTCAAACCTAAAATATTATGTAACATGTGCATCCGATATAAATAATAAAAGATAAAAATATAAATAACATCGAAGCATTACTTTGTTTTGATATTCCTTCTCTTCACGATAAGAGAGTGAATCCTTCTAACCTTTCATGTGCCTAGAGGCACCACTATCTACTATCTAAGTATCATTACTAGGGGAGACTGAACCTACTAGTGTTGATATTAAAACATATTCTTCACGGGAATCTTCATCTTGTTTAGTTATTTCTTCTTCCTCTTGATCATTGTCTTCATTTGCATGGTCCTAGAATCTTTTTTTCCTCTTCTTATGTTGTTCTTCCATGATGGCACAGTTTATGGAGATGTGTCCCATATTGTGACAAGTTAAGAATTCATAACCTCAGAAGTCTTTGTTGAAATTTTGATTCTTCTTAAGCCCTCGCACTTTCTTGGGAGGATGGTCATAACTCTTCCTCTTGTTCTTTCCTTTGGTATGGATTGCAAGGGCTTGATCTTCACTTTCATTTAGTTTCTCTTCTCTGATTGTTATTCTTTATTCTTCTTGAACACATTCTTCCCGTAACTTTCAAAACTTGTTCAACTTTCTTCTGGAGCATAATCCTCGAATAAAATATTCTTGATCCCTTGGAAGACGATTCAGGGTAGTCATTACAACTTTTGCATATTCTATCATTTCACCAATAGCTTCTAGTTGTTCCTTGATTTGGGATACTCTTGTGAAGTATGAGAACATGGTTTTTGACTTCTGATCCTTCACACCTTCAATTTGATTTCTCAAAGTCATCTTCCTATTGATATGTCTTCCTTCAAGCAAGTTGGATATGGAATGAAACACTGCTGTTGGTGTTCTCTTTGAAGATACTTAAGAGATCAAGTTATCTTTGATGGATTCAACTATGATTCTTTTAGCATTGATCATATTATTCTTGTGCTTGGACTTAGCTTCATCTCCTTCTAGTTCTACAACTTCCTCCTTTATGAAGCCTTATAAGTCATTCTCTTCTAGGATGATCATGATCCAGTACTTCCATGGTCTAAATTTTTCAACACCATCAATCTCCACATCTAGCTTGGTAATTTTTTTCGTATTTAACATATTGAGAACCACAAATGAAAATATAAGAAACAATACTTACTTGGAGAAGGATTCTCTTAGCTGACCTTCTTTGGGATGACCTATGGTTTGATATAAAAACCCTAATTTTTGAGTTGAAGTCACTTGTAGGGTTGAGTGGTGGAAAAGGTGTCCGTCCCTAAGGAGAGATAGACTATATATTTATTTTTCTATGATTGATTATGGAAACTCAATAAAATTGAATCCCTAGTTTGTCATGGCAGTAATGTTTGTCCCAAAAATGAAACTTCTTGGAATTCAGTTCTATTTTCACAAAAATATGTGACCACCTAGGGTGACTTGAGTGAATCATGTTTTTTGGATGACCTTTCAAGGGAGTTTTTTAGAACATTAAACCCTAGTATAGTCACACAAGATAACAAAAATATTTATCTTGGGAAATCCTTATGGGAGAGAAATGCCAACAAAACTTCCTCAATATATAACTCAACCAAAACAATGTAAAACCCCAAGACAACTTATCCGCTCTCCTTCTAGCACACTTCTTCTTCCTCTTGCAGACTGGCTTAAGTGAAGTAAGTATAAATGAAGGAGGAACCTCCCTATTTATATTTGAATCTTGAATTGACCTAAGCCTTAAGTGGGTCGATTTGTCTAACTCAAAGGGATTACTTGACTAGTAGGACACCAAAAATAATATTTATTATAATGACTCAAGGGTACTATTGACCCGACTTATATCTAAAGGTTTACATTGATTCTTTCAATGACTCTTACATGACCAATTACATCAGTGACATGTCCCAAAGGAGGAATACAATTAGTACAACTAGAATATCTTCTGAAGTTACAATATTTTAACAATTATATCATCCATAATTTTCTATAACATAATATAGCTAGTTTTGAACAGTAGACATGCTGAAAAAATAGAAGAAATGTCACATTAGTCATGGTTTTGTCAATTCCATATGATAGACGTGTTTACATCGAAGCTAAATCTAGATTACACACTTAGCATTAGATGTGACACACAATTTTCTGAGGATTGGTTTAAGTGAACAACATAATATGTGTGCATTATGCTTAAATTCAAACTCTTCTTTCTGCACCATTTCAACTTTTCGAAATCATGTGCATTATATGAGAAACATAAAAAAGCATTTGATAGATCTGAAGTGAATGATAAGATAATTGCACTGATATACTAGCTCAAAGGCTAAATCACATACAAAGGTTATTTTTGGTCATTGAACTCCTCCTATATGGTGCTTGAGTTCTAGAATCTTCTTGTAGGTTATAATACCCATGTTTCATTTCCCAATCATGTTTAAGGCTATCAAATCCATACTTGATTTTCAAAACGTCCAAATGGTTCCTATACTCTCATGATGATTTGAACAATCCTCTAAAAATTTGGGTCGTGTGGTGGTTAGAGGTATTTTCCATGTCCCTTAGCTTCTAAAAACTTCATTTATGGTTCAAGTATTGAGCTTAATCTTTATCAACATTGATAAAATCCTTGATGCCTATTGCTAGCATTGAAAACCTCTACACTGGACCCTCAACCAAAGTTGCAAGATATCCTAAATAGGTTTTTTGTAGTCGTTGAATACCTCTTTTATGTTCTTGTGCCATATAATATTACAACACTACCTAGTTTCCTACCATTACCCTTGTCATGACCATTATACCGATCATGGGTACTCAAAACCTCAAAGTGGAACACATATCCCTAATTAGAGACCAAATATCCCCTAAATAGCTATCTCATGATGGTATTATACCTTTCTCATTATTTTTAAGTTAAGGAAGATTCATATATGTCATAATTCAAATTCTTATTCCATTAAGCATGGTTATGGACCTCAGATGCATTTGTTATTCTCAAAATATCCTCATCGAACCCATCCTCAATTTAAGACCAAAGACCTCGTAGATAAACCTTTTGTGATAGTTAGAGTTTTGATTCGTTTGACATGGTCCCTAGAAGCTTCCCTTCTGGTGTACATGGGCTAAATTTCCTCCCTTAATTGTGGTTAAAGCCTCAAGACTCATCCTTAGAGCCAAAACAATCCCAATGGCATGACTATCTTCAATTGGATAACAACAATCCTCTAAATAGGTCACGCATGTTTCTTTTAGGCCTCCTTCCGGGATCTTGATCCATAGAAGAATACATTAGATCCTATTGCCTTATGTTCTTCATCCAACCATTGTATAGTCCCGGAATACCTTCCCTACATCCCAATACCTTCAAATAGAACCCATCTCCCAATTGATAGATGAAATATCCCTTATATAAGTGTTTTTTGATGATTTAAGGTACTTCTAATGACCCTTGATATTTATTATTTCTTACTTTATGGACTAAGGAATATTTTTCTTCAACTAAATATTGTTAAACCCCCATGAACCATTTGATCTTAGGTACATTTAAATATCATTTCACTCATATCCCCACTCAAAGGATAGATCACCTATAAAGGTTATGTATGGTCACTTGACACGCCATATATGTTTGTTGATTTCAAGAAGTTTTTTGTAGGTTATAATACTCATGTTTGATCTCCTAATCATACTCAAGGCTCTATCATTCATGCTTAGTGCTTAAAACATCATAATAGTGCTTGTGCTCTAATTACTATGCCTAAGATCCCATGAAAAGGTCCGTTGTATAGTGGTTATAGATATTGTAAATGTCCTTATTCCCTATAAGCTTCAATTATCATCCATGGCCCATATTTTATCTTTCTCAACAATGGTAATGGTCTTGAGACCCATCGATAGTACTGAAAAATTACAAATGACAACTATATATCCACTCCAAGATGAAATAACTCCTAGATAGGTTCTTTGTAGTGTTTGAATGCCTCTTACATGTATCTTTTCCCTATAATATCAAATTACTAAGGCCATGGTTTCCTTCCATTACAATGGTCGCAAAATTTATACCCATTCTGGATACTCAAAACCTTATAGTGTAACCCAACTCCCTAATTAGTGGAAACAAATATCCCCTAAATAGGTACCTTATGGTGGCTTGATGCCTCGCTCATTCTTTGTAGGAAAAGAAGCTTCATTGAGGTGATATGTGATAGGTTTCCTCAATTAACCATCATAATGGAGTTTATATGCATCCATTATGCTAAAAATCTCCTCATGGCACCAATCATCATTTTAGGACAAGAAACCACATATAGAAATCTTGTCTAATAATTAAGAGCTTGATTCATGGAATAGAGTCCCTCAAAAATTCCCTTATGGTATGCATGTAATAAATATCATCCCTAAATCATGGTCAAGGCTATGAAAACCCATACTTAAAGACAAAACCATCCTAATGGCATGCATATCTCCAATTAGATTTAATACCAGCATAGATCCATGTTAAGCTCAGATCTATCAAGCATCGAGAGGGATCCAATTATTTTTGAGGTGTAAATTTTCTTATCATAATTTTTTTCCACATTAAGAAAATATTTACACCTCAATATATTTGATCACAATCGATCCTTCATATATGTATGTTTAAGATTAAATTAATAATATTTATTTATTTTTCTTATGTCGAAATTATTTTCAGTTTTAGTTATATTTTATTATGGGAACGCCATGTTACATAAAGTTACACAACATTACACATTACAACATCTCCAACCTTACTAGGTTGTAAGTACCTCACTACTCTCGGTGTAAACAATCCTCTAAAGAGGTCATGCATGTTTCTTTTAGGGCTCCTTCAAGGATCTTGAGCTGTAAAATATTACACTAGAGACTAAGGATTTAGGTTCCTCATCCAACCCTGTGATAGTCCTCAAATACCACCCCTAGTGCTATAATCCTTCAAATGGTACCCACATCCTCATTCATCTTCCAAACATCCCATAGAGAGGCTTTGTTTGGTGTTCTGAGGCCTTCATAATGGCCATGAAGATTTATAAGTTCTAACTTTAGGGACCAAATACTCATGTGTTTCCTCCATTAAATATGGTGAGTCCCTCATTACCCATCGTTGGTTATGGAAGCTCTTAAATGGTATCGATACCCCATATTGTAGGCCAAATATATGTTAAAAATTTAGAGTTTTATATCGAGCACATGATATGTATCACATCATGCATGCAATATGAAACCTATCAAAACATCATTAATGGATTTCATACCTCTTTCTCAATATGCAACTCATTGAGGAGTAGCATATTAAAACTAGAAAACAACTCTCTCCTCTAGTCATTTCACCCTCACATATTCCTAATGCAATGATCATGTAAGTTAAAACTAAATGTGACAACAATTTAGTGGAAAACATTTTTTTCATCAACTACCTCTTTAGTTTCCACTCAGTGGGTAGATTTCTCTTACCTACTATTTCCATGATTACAATTGTTAAAAATAAAAATAAAAACCATTTTTTTAACCTTAATTTTTTTACACTTACAATTGTTAACACCTACAACAATGAAATGTTTGGAAATAGTTCATTCCACATGCTCTGTCCATATGTTGTTGCCCTGAATTAAAATCACAAGCAATAAGGAGAAAGTATTAACTCCACTTTGAAAAACAAATATTTTTTCCTTTTAAAATGAAAAAGTGAATCAATAAATTTGATTAGTGTATGCATATCAAGATAAAGTAATCAAGTGTTTATAACAAAAAATTTAGGCGTTTGTCCAAAAAAATTCTCCCATTTAAGTTTTTTAGTATGGTTTACCATTATAATTAAGCAAGTTTACATAAAATACAATTCAAAGCATTTTCTTTGCACCAATTTGTGTTACTTTTTCTATTCCTCATATTACATTTGACCATCATCTTAATTTCATAAAAAAATTTGGATATCCCTTTGAATCGTGATGAGAACAATATCAACATGTATACAACCTTTCACCCACAAATATTTGGATATCCATTTGAATCATCATGGAGAACAATATCAACATGTATACAATATTTTACCCACAAATACATGGGCATATAAAAATGTTGAACTACACCTTTGTGCACTCATTTCACTTCTACAATCACAAAAAAACCCACACTCATTGCCAAATTATATAAGGAAAATGGAATACAAAGTAACTTGATAGTTTTTTAAGTGTTCAACTACCCTTCTTTCCATTTAGGGATAAAAATCATCCAAGGTTACTAATGCTCCTCCTCCAAGACTACTAATGCTAGTCCTCCAAAGTGAGTTGTCCTCCAATAAAGAAACCGAGCTACATGTGTGCATTGTGAAGAATGTCATCATGCCCTCTGGGTCTCTAATGCTCTCAGGAAGTGCACTATATAAACATTATAGCTAGGTCTAGCAATATATGAGTATTCTCTCTCCAATGTGTATGTCAATCATTATGAGGGGATGTTACATCATTTATACTTGTTGATGAGGGGATGTTACATCATTTATACTTGTTGATGAGGGGATGATTAGTTACATACACATGTTGAGATCGTCATTATTAGAATTTGTAGGAGTATGTGGACAAATATATCCTATATACAAGATTTAATATCTAAACTCTGGTTGTAATGTGATGTAGTATACCTTCCACAAATTTCAATGTACAAAATCTTAGAATGATGAGAAGGATATAAGCTAGGAATAACGATTTAATGGAAGATGTTGAGATCAACAAAATTTTGGGATGACTCTAGTTACTATTTTCACATCAACTATGAATCATTTCCAAGCATAACTTAGTTGGCCTTCAATAACTAAATTGATATATGTTTTTTAAGATTTTTTAGTAATGCAAATTTAAAGTTTGTATGTGGATTAATGTATATAAAAATAACCTTAATTTACATATCTTAATTAAGTTATTCATTGATCTTACAAAATGGACCTATCTTTTTTAATGAGAAAACTAGATTTGTAACAACTAACCATATTTAGATTTGAAATGAGGTAGAGATAATGAAAATTCCAGAGAATATATAAGAGATTCAATCTATTGATATAATATAAAATGTTAAACCCAACAAATCAACCTTTAAATAATGTTATAATGATGTTATTAAAGCATGATTTAATTCACACAACCTTGCAGATTGGAAACGATAATTTCCATCCACTAAATGAGAATATTCTACCATACAAAAATAGGGTTAAAAATACACAAAATAAATATATAAATTATACATTTTACAATATTCAACAAATGCTTGTTCCATCACAAGGATGCATCATCTAGTGGGAACAAAAGCAACTTGCAAGGTTGATTTAATTGTGTGTTTGTTATGTATTTAAATTGTATATTATACAATGATGTTAAACATGACTTATATATTATTATTAATAGACATTTAATTAACAAATATATGGGTTTAGCTTGGAAAATTGAAAAGAAACTTATTCTCCCCTTCCAAAATGAATTATCATGAGTGAAATAATCTATTGATGAATTTATCATTTGTTTTTAAATGTATCTATATATCTCATATAGATATTTTAACAAACATATCACATACATTCTTTGTTTAAAACAATTTGCATACTATTTACTCTTTAATTAGTAACTCAAATCCATGTCTCACCTAGAACACATGATTACTTCCTGAATTCATAAAAAAGCTGAAAATCCATTCACAAATAGTTAACAAACATCACATACATTCCTTTATTTAAACAGCTTGCATAATATTTACTCTATAATTAGTAACCCAAATCCATATCTCACCTGGAAAACGTGATTACTTTCTTATTTCATAAAAATGAGACAAATCCATTCAGAAATAGAATTTCATAATAAATAAATAAAAGATAAAACAAAGGAATTCTTACAGGGGTGCCAAGGAAGCCCCACTTATCTTTGTGACTTGTAGAATGGAGAATAGAAAATAGAAGAATGAGGTTAGATCCCAACTCTACTCTAAAGTAAGATTAACCCTGTGTAACAATTATAATTCCATGGTTTTCTTTTCCTATCTTAGCATAATCGCATCCATTCAAATTGGTGCAATGGTTGCATGTACATGTTAGCCATAAAACCAACAAATAACCCATGTATGAAAGAACCAAATCTTCTTATAACATTGGAATTAAACCAACGATATTACGAGTACCTGGCATCGTTGAGCTCATGAATAGTGCATGGAACCAACATGGAAGTAACAAGGGAATATAGAAAGAATGTGTTATTGGCAAGCATACATTGAGGTGTGCCTACCATCCCAGAAAAATGGGCAGCAGTTTATGCCAGTCCATGCAGAACCGTTTCGAACGAATGGAATGAACTTCAAACCGCTATTCCAAAGTTCATAAACGCCATATTTGAGTATAGCAGATAGGACCAAGTTATAGTAGCTTGATCTTGCACTTGAACAATTGACAACCAACGGAAAAAATCCTTTGTCTAGCAACTGTTACATCCAGCAAGATGTTCTATCTGGATCACACTTCCAAACTCATCAGCTGCAACAAGATCCATTAAAGGATGCCCACTTGGGGTTTGAGATCTGTAAAAGAGAAAGCGAAAATCTCAAAATTTGTTTACATGTGATCTACAGGAAAGCTAGGTCGAGTGGGGATTGTTTATCATTTCTGGCTCTCTGTGAAATAAGATTCAAGGGAATTGTAATATTTTGGCACAGACTCATTAAAATTCTTATAAATGGTATTGTTGGTAATAGAATATCAAGGATATTCCACATCTAGTCCATCCCGTTTATCCACAGAGAAAGTATTGACCTAGCACATTCCCAGTGTAAAGACGCCAATCAAACGAGGTTTGGCAAACTGTGGTGACATTATTGGAAAACTGTGCGTCACATAGAGTATGTTCAAGAAGAGTTTGGATTCGACTCGACTACATTTATTATTCTCATATGAAAAAGACTGATACAATTTTAAGTTTTACTGTAAAATTAGCTCTACACAATTATTCTTAAGGGTTTTCTTCCACATAAATTATCTGTTTTTTTGTGTACGATGTTTTTTTAATAAAACATTCAATTTCTTTCCATACCCGCCAAAAAAATAATTCATACAATATGGCCTGAGTTGAATCTTTATTAATCGCATTTAAAATTCTCATACAGTAGCAATCCATCTTGCGAATACAGAGTTGAAATGGCAAAATCAAAGATTCCTTCACAGAACAGACAGTTGCGAATTAATATAGCAAGGCCGATAGAATGGTGAAAAATCAAGATTGGAGATCGTTTGATGAAACGGCAAAGAAATGCCAACTTAAGTAGTTAAATGCTTTCATATACACAGGATCAGGATCAATAGAGCGAAAAGAAATTCTCCCCTGTGGATGTTCAACAGCTGTTTGTGGCAGAGGGATTTCATGGAATACACGTTCTCCGTTGAGAATGATCTGCATGCTCCTTCTCATTTTGTATTTAGTCACTTCCTTGAACAGTTTAAAACTGTTCCCTAATATTATGATTTTATTCAAATTGGCAGGAGTCCAGTTTGCCTCCAATAGATCCGCAAACAGAAAAAAAACGCAGTGAGGCATGAAGAATAGCGTGGGTCTATCCACTGTCCTTCTGCCATACTCATTAAAGGAAAGAAAAGTACAGTCGTCGAGGGCATTTATAGCCATTTGCTCTGTTTGAGAGAGGGTTGGGTCATACACCACAATATCATTCACCCATTCAAATCTCTCTCTCAATAAAATTGCGAAAGCTAACTGCATGTGATTATGATCCAAAGAGCGAATCGATCTATCAGAATCAATACGTCCAAGGCCATACAAAACCACTTGTAATTGTGAATGATGTGGGTCTGTAGCTATCACCTGTTTTACTCGTGCGACCATTTCTGGGTCCTGCATTCGATCCATAAATTCGGCATAAAACGGGGAATTCTCCAATTTTGCGCGAGCGAGCTGTATTCTTCCCTGGATCTCATGAACTCTTCCATCATTTTCCATTTGAATTCAATTCGGCCACCACTAATCGAAAATTTCTCCAGAAATCTTATTGGGAAAGAGGCGTTTCCGGTGGCACAAAATCAGATCCCAAGCCCCTCCTCGTTATTTATAAACCAAGCGCGGAAGATTCTGGGTTCCGGCAAGATTCATGAATCATACAAACAACCAATATTTTTATTTCGTTTGTAATTTTGTTATTATTAAATTGCTTTAAAAATAGTTTGTTTAATTTCGCAGAAAAGTTATTTTTTAGGGATTAAAAAGGATTTTCAAATTTTTTTTCCATTTTTATTTATTATTTTAAAAAATATGTTTACTTTGATGTTAGTTTATGAAATTTTAAAGCTTTTAATTATTATTCAAATTTTAAAAAAAAATTTAAAGCATGCCAAATTGAATGTGTAAGATTTTTTTTTTTCCTTTTTATTAACATTACCATCTCACTTTCTTTGCAGATCATAACATTATTCAGCAATAAAGATTGTGGAAAACGCTTAAATTTCTTTAGGGACTAACTTTTCACTTTTCGAAATCCTTAAATTCTTTTAAGGATTAACTTTCTGCTTTAGTCTTTCCGAAATGCGGATTGATTATGGATTGCGTTCCAAAATGCAAACTTTAAATTCATTATTTTTTTCACAATTTTACTTACCACGAATCTTGTGAGCCATCGATTTCCTTGTGGTTTCAATCCTAACCATTGATATACTTTTCTTGCGAGTCAACACTTTAACCTTGTAGAGTGCATCCCGACCAACTATACCGAACTATGCCTCCGCAATTCTGTCTTCCTGAATTCTTGTGAGTCGTTGATCTTCTTGCGGCTTAGATAGCCGTCGATTTGATTTTCTTTGTGAATCAACAAGTAACTTTGTGGGTTTACTATTTAATTACGTGGATTCAAAGGGTATTGGTTTGATTTGGGGGTTTGTTTTACTGTCAGTTTAACTAGATCTGGAGATCATCTTGATGCTTAAACCTTTTCTTGATTTCATCGTCTCAACATGAAGTGGTAAACATATAACTAGTTGTACTAGTTGCTTATGAGATCTGTAAGGTTAGAAAAAAGGTTTCTATGTAAAAAAATGGATTTCAGTCATGACATTGAATAATACAAATCTCTACTAAGAAAAGCATTAATGATTCAGTTGACATTAAGATTTTAGAATTCAGAATTAAGGAATATTTAAGCAGAATCGATACAAACATGAAAAACATAGTTAAAAGTAGGAATACATGATATAGTTTAAAACAAAGGATTTAATCCCTTAGTTGTAGACTCATCAATTCTAAATCATTCATGTATTGCATTCACAACCATAACAAATCAACAACAGTCAGACCTCATGTAACACACCGGTTTTGACCCCGTTTGCATTAAATATATACCGACATAAATCCACCTTAAACATAGATCTAGAAAGCATCGAGAGGGATCCAATTTCTTTAGGTGTAAGTTATTTTTATCTTAAATTTTTAAATGTTCATAAAAAATTACACCTCAAACAGTTTGATTCCTTTAGTATTTAATAAATACAGGTTTAACATGGATCTTTTAATTACTTTTCATTTAGTTTTATTTCGGGGTTTTTATTATTTGATAAATTAAGCAACATGTTTGGATTGAGTGGACACTATAAATATATGAATCCACAATATAAATTTTTTAATTTTTTTCTTTATGTTTGTTAACATAATATTTTTTTTTATGTCAGTTAGCATAACGTGACTAACGTGACAAGATCTCCCCCATACTGGGCTGAAAGCACCTCGCTTCTCTCGATGCAATGATGTAAATATTGTAATTAATCATGGTGTGGAGTTAAAGGCAAAATCCTAACCATTGTTTTAGTGTTTTATGTTTCAGTGGTTAAAATTGATGTCGATGGTATTTTGTGTATGCCGACACATTATAGTTTTGGCCATGTGTGAGCCTGCTAGTGTTCATTATTCCTTATGGGAATCATGCCCAGCTCAGGGGTGGAAGTGCTACTGAGAGATTAATGAGCGCACTACCCTATGGTTGGGTGGAATGTTGCAACGACATAGCTGGTTACGGGACAAGCTTCTTTCAAGATAAGTATTTCTTGTGTGTAATATCTGCAACTATATTTTGTTTAATGAATTATGATGAACATGTTGAATGCTTTGATAAATGTATTTTCTTCTGCTATATATTGCATGTTTTACACATATGTGTATGTTTTTAAGCTCAATGCATTCTATATTACGTTATGGGGCTTAGATTGTCAGATTGATGATGGCCTAAATGATCAAATATGTCCAAGACTTCTCTTAAAAGGTTGAATTTCCTTCCGCAACTCTCATTTTCACAACTTGCGGGATGCGGGATGTGCGATGCAGGATGCGGAAACGCCCTTCTGTAAATTATGTTCCCCGTAGATTTCCTTTCGCAAATCTCCTTTCCGCAACTTGCGGGATCAGGATGCGGCTTCATAGATCTCTATTTCCGCAACTTTCATTTTTGCAACGGTCTATTCTGCATGAGGCCCTGTGAGATGCGGGATCGCTATTTCCATATTTCCCCGACACCGCAAGCTCAAGCTTTCCGCACCGTTAACTTTTACGGGTTGATTCATAGTCCTTGATCTGTCTCCAAATGTAGAACACATGATGACCGTCGATATCCGGTGTGATCTTTCTCCACCATTTGATCTCCTCTGAGATCTTTCTCCGTAGATCATCGAATTGATTATTGACAAGATCAATTTCTATGTTGTTGGGATGTTGGAGAATTTATCTGCAGACTTGAAAAGGGTGAACCCAAGATGAGTTCATGCCTCTATAGATCTCTGCAAAATTCAGAATCCATCAAAATAGATATAGAATTCAATGAACTTCAAGCTGGATTCTCCCGCAACAATCAAAGTGAGAAGTTATGGTCGCTCTCTCTCTCTAGTGGACGAGAGGGGATGTGACAATGTGGTGTCAAAGCTACAGGTTACAGCATTGGGCCTTGATGGGCCAAGTTGAACAGTTAATAGAGCTGTTGGTAAATGGTTTTTACTTCTGATTTTATTATGTGGCTAACAATTTTGTTTATTAACACATTTTGTTGAATTATAGTCACCTTCAAAGGGAAGCATTCCAAATAGTGCAGTTATATAAAGTTGGTTTGGCTGATCCATGGGAACCGACATGTGTGATGATGCACAGAACCCTAATGAATACAAGGAAGATTCTATGGAGGAAAATGTCTGAGTTGGAAATGATGAGACAGAGTCTAATGGGAGGAAGATTCAAGATACTCCCCCAGATTTTGCAACCACCATGAGAAGCCTAAGGGTCGATATGCAAAAATATAGGAAAGCTAAAGAAATATTGGTTAAGGCTATGGAGAAGCAGAATCAGCTGAATGCAGCCATGCTGCAAAGTTTGACAGAAATTCAAAGGAGGATGAACTCTGGGGACAAGACAATAAGACCAGCAGGAAGTAAGAGCATTGCTAGAAGAAGAAAGAGATGCCCTAGTGGGTCATATGACTCTGAAGGATACACTATTGGTTCAATTTCTTCTTCTCACAAGAATAAGAGAAAAATGCACTACCAAAACCATTCACATGATGAATTTAAGAATTCAAGGCCTCATACCTTCAGTGGTGAGGTAAAGAATGATCAAGAAGCTGAAGCTTAGCTTCTTGGGATGAGGAAATATTTCCAAGTCCAAGACTACTCTATAAATATGAAGGCTAGAGTAGTCATCTTCAATTTTGATGGAAGATGATCCATATGGTGGGAGCCCTTCAAGAAAGTGAAAAAGATTAATTAAAGGAATATTGTGTAGAAACAGTTCAAGAAGGATTTCAAGCAGAAGTACTTGTCTCACAGGTATTATGATGATAAGATCAAAGAATTCAATGAGCTAAGATTGGGACAACCGACCATGGAAGAGTATGCAAACTAGTTCTTGGAGTTGTTGAGGTATGTCAGGTACATCAAATATGAAAAATTGAAAATCTAGTGTTTCTTGAGTGGATTTACTCATTCCTACAAAGAAAGAATTGAGTTTTATGAACTTAGAACTCTAGAAAAAGCGATAAGGAAAGCTAAGTATTGCTATGTGCACAACAAAGAAAAACCTGATTATCATAAAACATGGAAGGACAAGAAGAATGAGATGTCTGACCAAAGGAAGAAAGGTTTCAAACCTTCTAACTTCAGGTTTCAATAGAAACAACCATCCCAAGTTGAGAAGCAGCCAACTAGAGTGGTGGGAGAAAATCCAAGAGATCCACAACACAATAGAGAACCACTCCAATGTTGAAAAGGTGGAGGACCCCACATATGCAGGAATTTCCCACTTGAGAATGAGAATGAAAGGAAAGCTTACAAAATTCAAGAGGTAGAAACAATGGGTATTTTAGCAAGCATCATCCCTAGAATCTATGCAACACTGGAGGACCGCTAGGTAGATCACCAGTCAACTGTGATTGAAGTTGCAGGTAAGATTGTTGAGAAATCTGTTTCTATTTTGATTGACCATGGTTCTACTCACAATTACATTTCTCCTAGAGTAGTTGATATTTGTGCTTTTAAGAAAGCAAAGCATAGAAAATCGTGGTTAGTTCAGCTAGCCACTGGAACTAAGAGAAAGGTTAGTGAAGTGGTAGAGGAATGCCCATTGGTGATGAATGGATTGGTCACTTGTGCAAATCTGAATGTTCTACCACTTGGTTCCTATAATGTTCTCATTGGAATGGATTGGTTAGAAGCTCAAAGGGTAAATATCGATTGCTATAATAATACTCTTGAATGCATGGATGAAGAAGGGAACCCAAGAGTTGTAAGAGGCATTCCAAAGGTGATTTCTGTGAGGCATATTTCAGCAATGCAGTTGAAGGAAGTTTGTAGGCATTAGAGGAAATTTCAACTCAAAATGTGGCTCCTAAGAAAAATAATAAAATAATAGTTAAAATAATAAAATAATATTTACTAATTTTGGAGGAAGAAAAGAAAAAAAACTACTTTTTTGTTTGTATTTTCGACATATCTCCATGTAATTTTACTCAAATTTCGATCGGGAGAGCTTGTTGGATGCGAAATTAAATTTTGCATATAATGAGTACCCACTCAACATAATTTTGATGGACCCTGTGTTATCAGGAATATTGCACCCTCTACTGACAGAATTTGTTCCTCTGGTCTGAATGGTTCAGATCTAAAACAAATGAGTGAATGACAAAGGATGAAGACCTTCCCTGAATACTGTAGACACCTGGAATACTGCTTCGATTGTGAACCTGTGTACCTGCAATCATATCAAACATACAAGCACATCAAAGCTACCAGAAAATCATCTATTTATCCTTGCTAATGACTAAGGAATCTAGCAACATGTACATGTGAAATCAAAACAACAGTAATTTGGGATAGAAATCAGCTTTGCATTAAGAATGTATGGAGAAGCTTACAACCATTTCCTTAGTCTCGGCAAGCCCCTCCATGGGACAAACACTTCATCCCCATAAGCTCCAACTTTACTCTCTATGCTCTCTAATGATTTGGACTAGGTAGTCAATCCAACAGCATAGCAATACCTCTATAGTTCTCCCCCTCAACTATGGATATGAGCTTGTATTTATAAGGCTCAATAGATAGGAATAGTTGAGAGAATTTCAGGTGAGGTGGTTCCAAGATCCTACCATGGGGGATATCGAGCTCAAACTAACCCAGAATGATAGGGATAAGGAAGGACATGAGGCTCAAGTTCTAGAATCCTCGATAAAGTTCTCTTTTTCCCATTTTACCCAGGGCACCACTTTTGTTCCTTTATGACAGAGTGGTTTAGATGAGAACCACTTTAAAACCAAAGACCATAGGTAGTGGCACCACTTTTCTATAACAAGATACAGGCACTGCTGAGCAAGGTACCACTCATCAACCATGGGGTAAGCACGGTGCTAGGTTTTTTCAAGTAGAATTGACAAACAGAGTAAGTTTCCACTCCAAGTGTTGGGATTAACGAAAAATACAGAAGTTAAGGATCTTATCACATGATGTTGACCAGATTTAGGTATAAGATAATGCCGCCCAAAGCATGAGACTTAGAGGGATACGATAAGTGAGAGCTTTGAGAGAACAAGTTGTCACTTCGAGGTGAAAATGTCAGCTCAGTCGAAGAATGTCATCCAGTAGGCATCTGTAGTACATCAATACTTTTGACTCATAGAAAAATGTAACCAACTCATGGCTGCGGACCGATACAAGGCAGATCCATGAGAGGAATAAATAAGCAAGGCTACTAGAATACAGCGTAGATCCATGTGATAGAGGACTCAAACTTGGACATAGCTAATGGAAATACAACATAGATCTATGTCATACAGATGCAAATTTGAGCATAGCCATGACCATACAAATGTGGATCCATGTTAGATATACAAAACTCCATCACATCCTATGGAAAGCAATGAGTGTTAAACAAATACCCAGGTTCTTTGTCTCATCTTCCATAAAGTATGATTCTATCCATGTGATTACAATAATCTGAAGTCGAACAGGGTAGAAACTACTTGATTACCGGCCAATGATGTGAACCGTTAATAAGTGCGAGGGAGATCACCATTGATGTCAATGATTCCCAAGGTACCCTAGTACAATCTACTGAGCGTGAATAGATGCCCTGATGTCAAACAGCCAATTGATTCTATTGATCAAAGGTCAATGATGTAAACCTATGTCAAGAATGAGAGAATCTGTCATTAAGGTATACAGATTTCAACGCACTAAGTTTTGTTTCTAAGACTATTTCCCGGATGATGAGCTGATGTCGACGAGAATAGTCTCGTTGAATGAGGGCCATGATGAGTCCCACATCGACATCACAAAACTCGAAACATAGTTCTGAAATGATTTGAATGTAGTAACCATAAGAATGACTCAAAAGAACTGACACAGAGATTGTTTTGATTGTAGAAGTAGAACTTCTTCAACTTCCCTTTGAACATTGGGCAGCACGACAAAAGACTTAGAAGCATGACTAAACTAGACAAACACACAGTACAATGGTGGACAATGCATTCTTTGAAATACTCAAAGAAGTGACACGACTCATGAAAGTGGATCGTCACGGAGATCAGTTGAATACCCAATTGACTGAAATGATATGCAAACAAGTTCCATGTTCAAAGGCAATGACAAACTACTGCCATTTATTCGCAAATGGATTCCCTTCCCATTTTCCCCATCATGGTTGGTGAGTGCCTCTTTTTAGTTTTACGTGTTCAAAGAGGGTAACAAACATTTGTTATAGCTAGTTCAGAGACAAGTTCAAACTCATATGTTTTACAAAAAAGAGAGAGGAGGGTTTCGTTCCCAAAAAAGGGTCTCTCAATATTTAATTTAATGAGTTTGATGAAAGAAAACTCAGTGTAGTTCATGTTTAGAGAGTCTAAACAAACTAAAGAAAACTCCAAAGGGTCATTTTTTGTATGATTTAGTCCCTAAGGCCCGAAAAAGTATAAAATAATACCTTAGAGAACTCTTCTAGTCATGATTGGCTGGAGTGTTCCTTTTTCATAAATAGTCTATCCGAATCGAAAAAGAGATAACCTACCATTGGAGAAACGACTCTTCAAATACTTTTACAAGTATGAATAAGACAAGTACTTGACTATCTTTTCACATTTTAAGAGTCTGAAAAGATCTTAAATAAGACTCTATTAGACTTTTTTATGTTTGAATCCAGAGCACAAAAAAGTAATAAATTAAGCTCAAACCAAATTTCATGTTTTAACCCGAGCACGAAAAATGAAAAGTAAGCTCAACACCATCTTATTGTTTTTAACGAGCTCGAAGATCAGTTGAAAGAATGCTCGAAGATTGGTTTCATTTTTACACAAGATCGAAACCAATGGGTAAACTATGCTTGAAAAAATCCCATTAACATGATATACATAGGTTGGAATCTTTCCCCCAACGTGATTGCTAGCGAAGCTTACTCCTAGCATGGTTGCTAGAAGCTCAACATGCCCCCAAGCTTCGTTTCATTTGATGATTCTTCTTCCATACAAAATCTAAAAACCTGGTTACTAATGTGAAAATGTTCACCAGGGGGGTAGGAAGAACGAGAATCGGGTAGGTAAAAAGAAGGTTCAAGTTCTAACACTAAAGTGAAAACTCGACTCAAGGGAAGGGGATCTGTTTCATTTTTACACAAGCTTGAAATGGAAGGTAACTATGCTTGGAACATGGCTTCATTTTTATGCAGGCTTGAAACCAAAAGGTAAACTATGCTTAAGGAAACCTACTTCATTTTTTAACAAGCTTGAAATAGAAAATGAACTATGCTCAAGAATGGTTTCATTTTTATGCAAGCTTGAAACCAAAAGGTAAACTATGCTTAAGGAAACCTACTTCATTTTTTAACAAGCTTGAAATAGAAAATGAACTATGCTCAAGAATGGTTTCATTTTTATGCAAGCTTGAAACCAAAAGGTAAACTATGCTTGAGGATATCCATTTCATTTTTTAATGAGCTTGACATAGAATAAGAACTTTTCTCATAGGCATCTGTTTTATTTTTTAATGAGCTTGACACAGAATGGGAACTATGCTCGCCACATGGTTTCATTTTTATGCAAGCTTGAAACCAAAAGGTAAACTATGCTTAAGGAGTAGTTTTATTTTTTAACAAGCTTGAAACCAAAAGTAAACTATGATCATAAGAATGGTTTCATTTTTATGCAAGCTTGAAACCAAAAGGTAAACTATGCTTGAGGAGTGGTTTTATTTTTTAACGAGCTTAAAACCAAAAGTAAACTATGCTTTCGAATGGTTTCATTTTTATGCCAGATCGAAACCAAAAGGTAAACTATGCTTGAGGAGATCTATTTCATTTTTTAACGAGCTTGACATAGAAAATGAATTATGCTCAAGAATGATTTCATTTTTATGCAAGCTTGAAACCAAAAGGTAAACTTTGCTTGAGGAGATCCATTTCATTTTTTAACGAGCTTGACATAGAATGGGAACTTTACTCATGAATGGTTTCATTTTTATGCAAGCTTGAAACCAAAAAGTAAACTATGCTTGAGCAGATCTATATCATTTTTTAACGAGCTTGACATAGAAAATGAACTATGCTCAGGAATGATTTCATTTTTATGCAAGCTTGAAACCAAAAGGTAAACTATGATCAAGGAGATCCACTTCATTTTCTAACAAGCTTGACATAGAATGGGAAATTTTCTCAAAGGCATCTGTTTCATTTTTTAATGAGCTTGACACAAAATGGGAACTATGCTCGCAAGGATCTGTTTCATTTTTTAATGATCTTGACACAGAATGGGAACTATTCTCACAAACCTACTCCAACCGAACATGATATCCAGAGGTTGGTAGGTTTCCCCCATTACATAAAAGCTAGCGGCTTAGCTTCATTATGATGTCCATAGACTAGAGCCATGCCCCCCATTTTACCTATGATGAGAAGAAGCTAACTAGAAGAAGGGGGAGGAACCACAAGAACATGCGACACATTCAGGGTAGTCTAATTACTAGGAGTGATGTGATGGTCAGGTGTAATAAAAGAAAGTTGATCAATGGTCACAAAATTCCCATCACGGGGAAAATGCATAACTCTAAAGAGTGTGGACACAACAAAATTCATGGCATAAACATAATCACATCTAAGGAGTAAATTAAAATCTAAAGGACCTTGGACCACCATAACATCAATACGACATTTTTCCCTCCTAATGTAATAGGAAAATAAGGAAGGGTCCCTAAAGGTGTAGTAGCCCTGCGATTAAAAGCCAAAATTTGATTAGTGGATGGTACAAGCTGAGGTGAACCTAAATCTTTCCAAGCAATTAAGGATAGAATACTAACAGAAGCCCCTTCGTCAACAATCGTGTGAAGTATCCGCCTAGCAGTAACATTCACAACTAACTCGAAAATAACACTCGAATGAAGATGAGACTCTCTTAGGTTACTCCAGTCAAAGGAAATAACTTCACTACTTGGAGAGGGTTCTGTCGAAATAGAAAAAAATTTCTCTTGTTGAGAACAATCAGAATGAAGCATAAAAACTTCAGTAGGTTTCAGTTCATTCTCTACTGGAAGATAAGAACAAGATGAAGATTTGGTCAAAGAGACTAATTCAGTCTTAACATCCTCTGATGAAAGAGCGGGATCGAGTTGAAATGACATCGACTCGACCACTTCACTCTTCGAAGGAAGAGTGGGATCAATTATAGATGAAACTGAATTGATCACTTGGTCAACCAGCAAGGAATCGAGGGATAACTTACTATCACTTGTTGGAATCACCTGTTGATGATTAGTACTATTTTACAACCAACGCGAATCTTCATCCATGCTTGGACAAAGAAAAGTACGATGCATAGCCTTCCATATCAAACAAGGATACAAGACTTGACCGTTACGACCTTTTACCATTGGTTCACTAGTTGAGGGAGTGTCATTAACATGATGATCATAGGTTGATGACACAGATGGTTTGGACCTTTTAGACCACTCTTCTTGTACACGGGAGAGACCGGGATACTCATTAAGAAGGTGGTCCCCCTTGCAAAGCTTACAAGGGAACTTGGGTTTTTTAGTGTTCTCTTAGAACAAGCACCATCAAGAGTAGATGGTTGCTACTTTTTCTCTTTCTTATCCTTCTTCTTCTTACCCTTCCCTTTCTTCTTCTTATCACCATGACTACTAACCATAGAGCTTTGGTAAAGCAAAGAATAAGAAAGAGATGAAGACACAACCAGTAAAGAAGGAGAGGGATTAGGTTGAGGTCAATACCCTCCCAGAGGAGAGGTGACATTTGAGACATTAGGTGTAAAAAGAATTACCGGATTAAAAATCCAGACCGGTAATCCTATAGTTAATCCAGGAATATTTAGAGTGGCAATTAAGGGAGGACCAATACTTTCACTTGGAGGGAATACAAAAGGTACACCTTGGAAAGGAACCTCTTGAGTGGTAGTCCTAGATTGGGATGTCGTCTCTAAACTCTCTAAAAAAACCCTAGCTACCATGCACAAGCAAGCACTACTCAAACTAAAAGAAACAAGAAAACATGTGAAAGGAGTGGATAAGAGTCAAGAACCTCACAGGATAGGCCAAAAGGATAACTCATATGGTTTGAGGATTTCTAAAAGGGTCTCTCGATATACGTAAGGTACATGCGAGCTCAAATAGGTAGTAGTGTTGTCTATTGCACAACCGTTCATAAGGTCACTTTCGATATACAATCGAGTACGAGAAGTAACTTTCTATATACCTCAAGGGTACGTGAAAGGCCGTTCGATATACCGATGATACGTGGAAGAACCATGTGAGTCCCGAGATGTAGTGTGGACAAAGTAACGAAAGCTTCTACGTTTAATGACACCCGAACATGTCTCTAGCTTATCACTCAAATTGCTAAAAGTTTCAAACTAGTACTACCGTTAATTTTATCTTGTGCGTTTAGGTGGAACCATGGAGTGAAAACTTGAATTTAAAAAAGATGCACACTGATCTATACGATAATGCAAGTTTTCCTCTTCAATGAAATTCTACCTAAGAGAGGGAGAGAGATTTACTTTTCTTCCAAAAAATGCACACCCAAATGCAAATGCAATTCTATCTTTTCAAACAAAAAGTGAAATATCAATGCACCCCAACAATATTCAAGGCAAATAAAAAGGAGATCTAGAGAACATCAAGCATAAATAAAGCAAAAATGTTTCCTACCTTTTCATGCTTGAAAAAAATGCATAAAAAATTAATGGAAAGATGATTTCACTAACGTTTCCAAACAAAACTAACTCTAATGCATGCAAAGCTGAAAATAGATATTTCTTCTTGATGAATGTAAGATCTAGAATTTCAAACAATCATGCACAAAACAAGAATAAAATCATTCAACAACGCTTGTGAATAAAGAAAAGGAGAGAGAAAACTTGAACTTCTCTTTGAAACAGACAAGGAAACGAAGAACCAATTTTTCCCACCAAGCACTGAAAAAATCAGCATGCAAAAGGAAACAAGAATCACCCAAGCAAAGAAAGACTCAAAATAACATGGATCACTCACGCATTCCAATTCCAAAACAAACCAAAACCTACTCATGAAAATGAAATTTATATTTTCCAATTCCAATCAATAATATCTATAGAAAGGAGCAAGAGGTTTCAAGCAAAGAAAAGAATCTAAATTCCAATGCAAGAAACATAAACTTTCTTTGAATGTAGAGGGAATATAACACTCAAACCGACTACCATGAGGGAGCATTTTTTTCAAAAATACACTTCATTTTCATAAAAAAGTAAGCCAAAAACACACAAAAATCAAAATACAATGTCTGGAACAGAGCTTACATGGCACCGCATAGATGACGTTGCTAATAGGTGGTTTTGGATGAGCACCACTTCTGGATAAAGGAACTCAAGTGGTGGCACCCCTTATGGCTAACAGAGTTCAGGTAGTGGCACCACTTGTTGATAATGGCACATGTGTGATTCCCTGAATAGATCCAAAACACAAGGAGAACGAGAAATCAAGTTAAAAATTGATCAAATTCAGGTAAAGAGTGATGAATTGACAGTAAAAAAGAGCATATAAAGTCAAAATAGTTCAGATCTAAATAGATCTGAAAGTTTTAAACCATGATTCACTAATTCAGATGACAGATCTGACTGAAGAGAGTTGGAGATGGATCCTGGATTTGGACAAGAGTTCAAGAACCGAGGAAGAATCTCAGATCAACTGAGATTTGCACTGTTCCCCAGCAAAGTCACTAGATTTGTTATCAGGAATATTGCACCTTCTATGGACAGAAGTTGTTCCTCTGGTCTGAATGGTTCATATCTAGAACAAATGAGTGAATGACAAAGGATTAAGACCTTCCCTGAATACTGTAGGCACCTGGAATACTGCTTCGATTGTGAACCTATGTACCTGCAATCATATCAAACATACAAGCACATCAAAGATACCAGAAAATCATCTACTAATCTATGCTAGTGACTAAAGAATCTAGCAACATGTACATGTGAAATCAAAACAACAGTAATGTGGGACAAAAATCAGCTTTGCATTAAGAATGTATGGAGAATCTTACAACTGTTTCCTTAGTGTTGACAAGCTCCTCCATGAGACAAACACTTCATCCCCATAATATCCAACTTTACTCTCTATGCTCTCTAATGATTTGAACTAGGTAGTCAATCCAACAACATAACAATACCTCTATAGTTCTCCCCCTCAACTATGGATATGAGCTTGTATTTATAAGGCTCAATGGATAGGAATAGTTGAGAGAATTGTGGGTGACGTGGCTCCAAGATCCTACCATGGGGGATATCGAGCTCAAACTAACCCATAATGATAGGTATGAGGGAGGACACAAGGCTCAAGTTCTAGAAGCCTCGAGAAACTTCTCTTTTTCCCATTTTACCCAGGGTACCGCTTTTGTTCCCTTATGACATAGCAGTTTAGATGGGAACCACTTTAAGACCAAAGACCATAGGCAGTGGCACCACTTCTCCATAACAGGATACAGGCGGTGCTAAGCAAGCTACCGCTCATCAGCGATAGGGTAACCGCAGTGCTAGGTTTTTTCAAGTAGAATTGACAAACAGAGTAAGTTTCCACTCCAAGTGTTGGGATTAAGGGAAAACATAGAAGTTAAGGATCTTATCACATGATAGTGACAGGATTTAGGTATAACACCCGCTACCCCAAAAATAAGAAATACCTGAAAAATGTGATGATGATGTCATCATCAAGTTTTTTTCAAGTATTTCTTGTTTTTGGGGTAGAGGGGTCCATGAAAAGTATGTCGAGTGGGTACTCGTTGGATGTGAAATTTAATTTCACATCCAAGGAGCTCTCTAGATCAAAATTTGAGTAAAAGCACAAGGATATATGTCAAAAATACAAACGAAAAAAGTAGTTTTTTTTTATGATACCTATCCCCAAATTTATATGAAAAAAATATTTAAGACCTATATTGTATTTCAAATTTAAAGCATTTTATTTGGATAACACATGATGTCATGGAATTTGAATTAGTGTTAAAAGGCCCATTTTAAGTTGAAATTTCCTCTAATGAAAGCTTGGCAGTTGTATGCAACCCATATTGTGGAGGCAACAGATAATGAAACTCCTAGGTTGGAGGACTTTCATGTGTTGCAGCAATTTAGGGATTTTTTTTTATGATATTCTAGGGATTCCTCCAAAGAGAGACATTGATTTCACAATTGATCTTGTGCCAGGAGCAACCCCAATGTCCAAGGAACCCTATAGAATGAGTACACTGGAAATGCTATCGCTGAAGATGATGTTGCAAGAGTTGTTGGAGAAGAAGCATATTAGGCCGAGTGTGTCCCCTTGGGGAGTGCCAATTATATTTGTGAAGAAGAAATATGGTACACTCAGATTGTGTATTGATTACAAACAACTGAACAAATTCACTGTGAAGAACAAATATCCTTTTCCTAGGATTGATGACCTCTTTGATTAAATGCGAGGAGAAAAGTTATTTTCCAAAACTTATTTAAGGTCTGGTTACCATCAAGTGAGGATCAACGATGAAGACATTCATAAGACAAACTTCAGAACAAGGTATGAACATTATGAGTTTGTAGTGGTACCATTTGGTCTCACAAATGCACCATCTACATTTATGTGCCTTATGAATAGTGTCTTCAGCAAGTATTTGAAGAAGTTTGTTCTTGTTTTCCTTGATGACATTCTTATTTATTCTAAGAATGAGGAATAACATGAAGAGCATCTAATATTGAAATTACAATTGCTCAGGGAGCATCAGTTGTATGCAAAGTTGAGCAAGTGTGACTTTTATAAAGATAGAATTCATTATTTGGGTCACATTATCTCAGAAGAGGGTATATCCATGGACCCTAACTAGATTGAATCCATTATGAATTGGCCTACTCCAAGAAATGTGACAGATATAAGGTATTTTATGGGACTAGCAGGATACTAGAGGAGATTCATTGAAGGATTCTCCAAGGTTGCACATGCCATCACTTATTTGCAAAGGAAGGGGATAAAGTTTGAATGTACATCAAGGTGTGAAGAAAGCTTCCAGTAGCTGAATAATTTTCTCACAAGTGCACCAGTATTGAATGTTGTAGATCCAAAGAAATATTTTGTGGTGTGTACTGATCTATGTGGTCAAGGACTTGGAGGATTTCTTATGCAAGACAACCACGTAATATGTTATGAGTCAAGAAAGTTGAAGGAGCATGAGAAGAACTATGTCACTGATGATCAGGAACTTACACCCATAGTACATGCTATCAAGATGTGGAGGCATTACTTGATGGGAAGGAGATTTGAGCTAAGGACATACCATTGTGGTCTGAAGTATTTGTTTTATTAGCCTACTCTAAACGCTAGGAAAGCTAGATGGATGGAGTTTTTATGTGATTTTGATTTCAAGCACATAAAGGGAAACAAGAATAATGTAGTTTATGCACTAAGCAGGAAGGTGCATGAAATGCAGGTGGCATCCATTAGTATTTTCCAATCGGAGTTGAGGCAACAGATTGTTAATCATGTTGTTGAAGATGAATTGTGCGGCCCAGGTCAAGGACAAGTTGCAACAACAAAGCCTTGAAAATAAGTATGAGGGATATAAAGTAGAATAAGATGGACTTCTTACTTATAAGAACATAATTTATATTCCAAATGTAGCATATTTGACGATGGTTGTTATGGATGAGATCCATCAAGCTCCATATTTTGGTCACCCAGGATATCATAAGACAATTGCTATAGCTAAAATGAAGTACTTTTGGCTAGGAATGAAAAGGACATGGATGAATGTAATTCAAGGTGCATGAAATGTTAGCAGGTGAAGATTGAGCATCGACACCCAGCAGGTTTGTTGCATCCTTTTCCAGTTACAGAATGGAAGTGGGAAGTTATTTCCATGGATTTTATTATAGGATTTCCAATGACTTGGAGACAAGATAATTCCATCATGGTTGTGGTAGACAAGTTGACAAAGGCAGCACATTTTATACCAGTTAAGTCTACGCATAAGACTGATGACATTGCAAATATTTTCATGAAGGAGATTTTCAAATTGCATGGATTGCCTAAGGAAATAGTATTTGACACAGATGTCAAATTCACTTGAAATTTTTGGAAGGGATTGTTTGCAGATTTGGGTGCAAATTTGAATTTCAGCACATCCTACCATCCTCAGACTCATGGGCAGACATAGAGAGTAAATCAAGTTCTTTAAGACATGCTTCACATGTATGTGATGTAAAAACCAACCAACTGGGAATATTTTTTGCACTTGGTAGAGTTTGCTTATAAAAATGGATAGAAAGCATCCTTAGGGATGAGTCCCTATGAAGCTTTGTATGGTAGGAGGTGTAGGACACCAGTGACTTGGGATAATCCAGTGAATAGGGTTTTGCTTGGTCCATAATTGCTCAAGGAGATGGAGCAGGAGGATGTAAAGATCAGGCATAATCTAAAAGAAACCCAGGATAGACAAAAAAGATATGCAGATAAGCATAGGGTGAATAGAGAATTCAATGTTGGGGATCATGTTTACCTCAGAGTGAGGGAAAATAAGAGTTCCTTGAATCTTGGAAGTTTTTCCATTCTGTCACCTAGGTACTGTGGGTTGTTTGAAGTGCTTGAAAGAATAGGGCCAGTTGCATATCGAATTTCATTTCCTACTATCATTAGGGCTCATAATGTTTTTCATGTTTCTTTGTTTAAGAGATATGTACATGATCCTAACCATGTGCTAAATTGGGATGTGATTCAGGTGGAACCCGAGGGAGAATTCCAAATCAAGCCAATGCGCATCCTCAGGAGGAAGGTCACAATGCTCAGGAATCGAGCTATAGGGAAGGTGAAGGTGCAATGGGAGCACTATGGTCCTGAAGAGGCTACATGGGAGCTGGAGGATGCCATGTGATTGGAACATCCATTTTTGTTCAATTCTAGGGAGCACTGAGCGAGGTACCACTGTAGCATTTTTGTTCAATTTTGTAAAGCACTTAGGACAGTGTTGTTTAAGGGGGAGGGGAATGTAACACCCTATTTTTGAACCTGTTTGCATTAAATATATATGATGTAAATATTTTAATTAATCATGGTGTGGAGCTAAAGGAAAAATACCCATCATTGATTTATGTTTCAGCGATTAAAATCGATGCTGATGGTATTTTGTGCTAGCCTACACATTATAGTTTCGAACATCAGATAAACCCACAACCAGTTATGTCAATGCAACACATAATGATATGGGGGCATGATTTCCTAGGGATAATGGGGGGCGGGAAATGTTTAACTTTCAGCCATTGGGGAAAATTCATTTGTCAAAAGAAAACATATGCCCATTCCCTCATGCATTCGCATTTTCATCTTCCCTCAAGTTTTGGGGAGCGGTGTGACATTTTTTTAATCATCCATCCTTCCCATTTTTAGTTTTTTCTTGGTTGTGCATGCCTAGTCCATCATTTATCTCTCACCAAAAATGTTGTGGTCCATTATAATCATTCTCTATTCCATTATGTTCATGCACCTTTGGGCGTTTGTCCTATTTGCAGAACCATTTTTTTATGGGTTGTTCGTCTATTGTTACCATCCTCAGTCGCATAAAGGTTCGGGGTCTCCTTTGTTTGCTGAATGAATGAGAAGTGGAGATCACTCGATTTTATGAGAAAGAGTGGTAATCTATGGTTTCCTCAATGTTTTTGTGCAATGGTCTCCTCTGTCACAGAGTGAGTGGAAGCCTGTATGGATGTGGTGACATTGTGGTTTGTTGTGTGTGCATATATTTTTTCCTTGGTCTGATCTGGTTTGGAGTGGAATTGGGTCTAAACTAGCTTGATAAACCTAGTGTAGGAAGGAACCTCAAAAATAGATCTAGACAGGATGGTTTTCTTCTTTGCACACCTTGAACAACACTGTAATGGAAGGCATAGCATGAGGGACAGAGAAGAGGATGATTCCTTGTGTCGAGTGTGTATATTTTTTAGGAGCCAATCCTGATCAAGTGCAGGTGTCTGTAGCTTGGTGGTTGAGCTCACTAGCTTAATAGTCCAAGTCTTCCAGCTCCTTTGGAGCCTGATAAACCCATATGTGAGTTCCCTTGTGTTGGTAATAACTCCCGATTCAATGTTCTATTCACGACTGAAACATTAATTTATAGATTACAATGAGGCGGTTGAGAACCAGCCTTTTCACCTTCCCGGGAAACTATTCAAATTCCTATTTAATTATTTATTTACAATAATCCTGATGGATTATATTCTAACAATCCCCCTCTTAATCCGAAGGGGTGTTCGTAAGTCCGAGCATGTTTCTGAATCTTTCAAACTTTTCTCGTCCAAGCGCTTTGGTGAAGATGTCTGCAACTTGATCATTTGTGGAACAATGTCGAAGATGGACTGTCTTGGCCTCTACATGATGTCGAATCAAATGATACTTTGTGTTGATGTGTTTGGTTCGATCATGGAATCTAGGATTCTTTGCCAGCTTGATTGCAGAAGTATTGTCGACCAACAATGGAGTGGAGTTCTCTTGTTTTTCTTGCAAATATTCAAGTGTCTTCCTGAGCCATACTATTTCTTTCGTTGCTTCAGCTGCAGCCACATATTCTGCTTCTGTTGTTGAATCTGCTGGAACTGACTGTTTGTGAGATCTCCATG
>LPNX010697865.1:30470-73810 GCA_001517045.1 Pseudotsuga menziesii
AATCTGATGTGTTCCCAGTCTTTCCGCAACGCTTGCACTGCAAGTCTGATCTTTTGCTTCTGCCCCCTCTGCCTCTGAAATTTCTTCTTCTTTTGCCTCTCTCTTTGCCGCAATCTCCCTTGGAAGGGTCTTTGGATTGGTCTTTTCCAGCTAGGGCAGCACCAATACTAGATGCCAAAGAGTGCATCTTTACAACTGTTAGTGTAGTTTACAATAATAAACTTGATATGACAAAAAATAATAACCTTTGCAGGTCTACAGTCTCTGCCAAGGTGACTTACAACGTCAACTCCAGGTTTTAAAGATGATACAATGACAGAGAAGATATTACAACCAACAGTCAACAATCTGAGCTATATGAAAGAAGCAGGTCTAAGTCTCTGCTATTTTTTTTACAATACAGTCTATGTAGAATTACAGCTGCACTATCTTGTATAAACAATGTCTTCGACAAGATCTATTCACTATGCAAGTCTATACCACATAGTATGCAGCTCCAAATTCAAAATGCTTATTCAAGCTGAGTCTTTACACGTTCCACTAACAGTACAGCAATCTTCTCAGTTGTAAACAGAAAAGAGGAGAGAACGCCCACAATGGAAGGGCAAAAGAGCAGGTCGCAGCTTCTAGATTGAGAGATAGCCTAAACTCAATGCATATAAACCACAATCACAGGCTCATACAACAGCCACAACATTCATGACAGCATTCACGCGTCTCTTTCATTCAACACAAATGGAAAAGTTTGCAGAATTTACCACTCACACTCCAGCACTAAATTAGTGCAAAATTAGGGTTTATGCTTCAATAAAAATAGGGTTCAAAATTCACGCAGCATATATATTATCAACGCATATATATATCTGATAGAAATACCAGATACCTATCCAGGCAGTCTCCAGGTCGCAGCAACAATTCTAGGAGGAATCCAGGCACCAGTTTTCACCTTTACAAGGCTCGAAATCAACAGCTTTTCATTATCATCCAGCAAACAATCTTGTTATAATAACAAAACCAAATCCATTTTGTTATAAAAATAACAAAACCATAGATACCAGCTTGGCATTAAATGAAAATGGAGCGAGGGATTAATGATGCAGAAGGTTGCGTGAGAAAGGCACTCGGCCTCATTCCTTTGCTCATCTCGGAGGCTTATTATACAAAAGTATTCTCGGGAAGCTGGCAGGTGATCGCAGCTCAGCTGGAACTTCTGAACAGGACCATCACGAGCATTATTACTGAGCCTTCGTGTTTTTTTTGGGCCGAGAATCCATTATTGACGGAGCTTCTATCCAACTTGGTATCAACTCTGCAAATAGCTAGAGAGCTCGCCAAAATTAGGGTTCACCGATATTTCATATATAAACGAGCTTTCAGGCAAGCAGCCATATATCACAACGCAGTCGAATATGACAAACGTGGAATAGATATATCACAACGCAGTCATATCACAACGCAGTCGATAGGTCACTGAAGGGCATCTCCAGATCAACGCATTCTCCAGCGCAGCAGTCTCCAACACCTTCAATACGCAGCATATACTTCCACCTCCACGCGGTCTAAGGAGCAGTCAATTAATATATATCATGATTTCCATTCAACCATGGTCTCTTCGCAGTTTTCAACGGGTCACAAAGGCCGTGCCCATATCTTCAACGCTTCAGAACTCCATAGCAGAATGGGGGTACGTCTGAGAGATCATGGCCTTCATACTTCCATTCGTTTCTGCTCTTCACAGCAACAGTCATGCTCAAAACTCCTCACGATTTACTCTACAAAAGTTTGCGAATGGAGATTTAATCCCCAGACCTCTACATAACTAAGTCCGCCCGGGCTGCAGATACATATGATGGGGCGAAGTGAATTCAATAATGGTAGAGTCCGCAGATACATATGATGGGGTGAAGTGAATTCAATAATGGTAGAGTCTGCATTAACGAGGTGCTGCCGGATGATTGGTTGAGGGAAATTCTGGCTAAGCTGAATGACATGAACGATAGGAACAACTATGGCCTTGTCTGCAAGGCTTCTACGCATAGAATAATACCTTCACGATGTGAAACAAATACACAACAAAATACCAGCTAGATATCAAGATCACACGCAGTATATATAGATTCTTCAACACGCAGTGTGAGTGCAGATGGTAGAGGAAAGGCAACGTCAAATTCCTCACAATCCCGGCCAGTGGATGGTAAAAAACAATATCACTGAGGCTGGTGCAATTCACACCAAAAAAAATGATTTAAGACTTGACTGTGAAGAAAGGGCTTCCACGCAGCTAAAGATGGAGCGTTAGGGTTAGGTATACACAGACTTATGAGCAGAAAATGCAATGAATGCGCGCAGGGGCAGACTGGCCATGGGCAGGCAGCCAGGCAGCCTGAAATAGCTATGGCAGAACGAAGGTCTGGCAGGCAGGAGTTATGGCAGACATCCCTGCTCTGATACCACTTGTTGGTAATAACTCCCGATTCAATGTTCTATTCACGACTGAAACATTAATTTATAGATTACAATGAGGCGGTTGAGAACCAGCCTTTTCACCTTCCCGGGCAACTATTCAAATTCCTATTTAATTATTTATTTACAATAATCCTGACGGATTATATTCTAACACCTTGGTTGGTCCTTAATGTGAATGTTGGCTTGACTTAATGCAGTCTGATAAACCCAACAATATATTGGCTTGTTTTCTTGTAGCCTGATAAACCCAACAATGTTTTCTTGGCTGATTTTTGTTGTATCCTTGGTTATGTGTGAGCCTACTATCATTCCTTATTCCTTGTGGGAATCATGCCGAACTCGAGGGTGGCACTGCAACTGAGAGATTGATGAGCGCATCGTCCTATGGTTGGGTGGAATGTTGGAGCAACGTAGCTGGTTGTGGGACACGCTTCTTTCAAGATAAGTATTTATTGTGTGTAATATCTGCAACTATATTTTGTTTAATGAATTGTGATGAACATCTTGAATGCTTTGATGCATGTATTTGCTTCCGCTATATATTGCATGTTTTACACATTTGTGTATGTTTTTAATTTCAATTCATTGTATATTACGTTATGGGGCTTAGATTTCTAGATTGTTGATGGCATGAATGATCAAATTTATCCAAGACTTCTATTAATAGGTTGATTTTCCTTCTGCGACTCTTCTTTCCGCAACTTGCGGGATGGGGGATGCAGGATGTGAAAACGTCCATTTGTAAATTTTGTTCCCCACATATTTCCTTTCACAACACTTTTTTCTGGAACTTGTGGGATGCGAGATGCAAGATGCGGCTTTGCAAATCTCTATTTCCTCAACTTTCCTTTCCATAGTGGTCTATTCCGCATGTGGGAGGCATGAAGCGGGATCGCTTTTTCCATATTTCCTTGATTCTGCAAACTCAAGATTTTTCGTACCGTTAATTCTTGTTGGTTGATTCTTAGTCGTTGATCTATCTCCAGATATAGAACAGATGATGACTGTCGATTTTCGTCCTGATATTTCTCCGCCATTTGATCTCCTCTGAGATATTTCTTCATAGATCATCGAATTGATCACTGAATTGATCAATTTCTCTGTTGTTCGAAAGTTGGAGAATTTATTGGTAGACTTGAAAAGAGTGAACACAAGATGAGTTCATGTCTCTATAGATCTCTGGAAAATTGGGAATCAATCAAAAATATATACATTACTTAGTTAACTTCAAGTTGGATCCTCCTGCAACAATTAGAGTGAGTAGTTATGGTCGTGCTCTCTCTCTAGTGGATGGGAGGGGACGTGACACCTCAATAATTATGCTCAAAATGAAATACTAGTTACTACAGCAATAACATTACTAGAAATCCTTGATGTGGGTATGGATGCTCGACCTTATATGCATTACGAATTAATATAACGTTGTACAGATCCGACATACTATAGAAAATAGTGGATAATTGTTTTACCAAAAATGCATAAACACTACTGTGTGGAAGCATAACTGCAATTCAACATTAAGATTCATATTCCACTGCAACTAAATTCAATGATAAGAAAATTGAGTAGGAACCTGGAACCAATGTTGCAAAAACAAAAGTGGAGAATTTACTCCTCCCAACCAACTCCTAGAGAATACAAATTACTTGGTCTAGAACCCCCAAGCTTGTTTTCTGAAACACAAGGGCAAAATATTTCAATGCGCCATCTCTTGAATTTTTCATATGTTAATCTCATCCAATGCTGGACTCTTGATGCTCATGGGCATACTATTATATAGTATTTTTCTTAGGAATTGGTCATTTATGATCCTCTTGCTCTTAAGCACTCAACTAGGAGTAGAGACATGATTTTTGGGGATGATGCCTCCTGCATCTCGAGTTCTCACTTAGTGATTTTTTCCACTTGTATTTTTTCTCTTGTGGGTCAGCAAACACTCTTTAAAAAGTATATCCACTTTTGTCTCCCTTCAACATATTTTATTAAATAAAAATGTTTTTATTACAAACTATTTTATTTTTTACTTTCTTGTCAAAAATATTAAAAATAATCAATAAGTATTTTCCAATAGAATTAATAATAACTCTTAACTTAGGGCTATTATATACACCTCTCCTTAAAAGATAACATCGTCATTGATGTTTTACTGTTTCTTTTATTCTTCCATTCCAACTTTTTGGAACATGTTTGGATATGCCTCTTGCATATTACTTTCCTGCTCCCAAGTAGCTTCTTTCGGACTAAGGTGCTTCCATTACACATTTACCTGTCCGATGGTACAGTTCTAGAGTAAAAGTTTTCTCCTGTCGAAAATGCACTCCAGTCCCACTTGGAACTCTCCCTTGGGTTCCACCTAGATTACATTCCATTAAATCACATGAGAAACAACATGTACATATCTTTTCAAAATAGAAGTGTGAAACACATTATGCACTTTAATATTCGGTGGTAAAGCTAACTAGTATGCAACCGACCCTACTTTAGCTAGAATTTCAAATGGCCCGCAATACCTGGGTGCCAATTTCTTATACTTTCCCAATCTCAAGGTACTTTTCTTGGGATTTACCTTCATGTACACATGATCACCCACCTAGAACACTCTAGGAGTTCTTTTTAAGATAGGATAACTTTTCTTCCTGTCTTGAGAAACCTTTAAGTTTTGTTATACCCGTTTCATGGTTAGCCGCATATCTTTTAATAAGTCAGGTCCTAACATTAATCTATGAACTGGGCTACTGCATGAAATTGGATTATTACACTTATGCTCATATAATATTTCAAACAGACCCATTCCTGCATAAACTTGAAAATTATTATTATATGCAAATTCAACTAAGCGCAGGTAATATTCACATTTACCTAGTTCATCCATGACATAAATCCTTCGCATGTCCTCTAATAATTTATTTACTCTTTCAATCTACCCATCCATTTGTGGATGATATGCAGTACTAAAATTTAACTGTGTGCCCAAACCTTTGAACAAGGATTTCTAGAAGTTACCTGTAAACTTTGTCTCTCTATCTGAGACTATTACATTCGGTACACCGTGTAGCCTAAATATCTCTTTCATGAAAATATTTGTAATGTTAACAACTTTATATGTAGATTTAATAGGAATAAAATGAGCATCCTTACATAATTTATCAACTACAATCATCATGGAATCATGTTTTCTGAATTTCCTTGGTAGGCCAGTGATGAAATCCATACTAATGGTTTTCCATTTCCATTCTGGAATGGGTAGTGGCCGCAACAATCATGTTGGACATTGATGCTTTGCCTGATCTTACTGAAATTCTAGGAAATGAGCTAAGTATTCCACCACTTCTTTCTTCATATTTGGCCAAAAGAAGTACTTTCTGATCATAGTGATCTTTTTTTGGTATCCAGGATTCCATGAATATGACCTTTTATGAAGTTCATTCATAACTATAAGTTTAATTTATGTTATGTTTAGTTTATACAACCGGTTTTTATGTAGCAGCAGTTCTTGTTGGTTTATGCTGAAATCTATTTTTACTTGATTTGATCATTTTTAGCAGTCTTTTCTTTTAAACTCTGATATTCCCTATCAAAATTTCCAGCATTTAAAATCAGATTTTCTAGATCATATTTGTAGCTGTTGCTTGCAAACAATAAATTTGCATGACGACTTAGAGTATCTGCTACTTTATTTTATTTTCTTTTTATATGTTTGATTTCAAAATCATATTCGTTTAAAAGGGACAACCGTCTGGCCTATCTTGCATTCAAATTCTTTTGGTCAAATAAAAATTTAAGACTTATGTTATCCGGCATAAGTATAAATTTTCTTCGAATTAGGTAATGTCGTCATATTTTTAAGGTGTGAATTATAGAAGCAAGTTCTAAATCATGTGTTGTGGAGTTTTTTTCATGATCTTTTAGTTTTCTGGGTTCATAAGCCACAACATAATTCTCTTGTAGTAAAATTCCTCCTATCCCTTCATTGGAAGCGTCGGTACATACGACAAAATTCTTAAATGGATCAACAATTTTTATGATCGGGGTGCTATTTAATAGGTGTTTTAGTTTGTTAAAGCTCGCCATGCATTTTTCAGTCCATTCAAACTTTTTACCTTTATTTTGTAAGGAAGTTATGGGGTAGGAAATCTTAGTAAAAAAACTTCTATTAACTTCTTGTAGTATCTAGTAATTCCCATAAATGATATGATGTCAGATAAATTTTTAGGAACCGATCATTCCATGACAACCTTTACTTTGTCTGGATCAATTGAGATTCCATCCTTGGACACTACGTGTCCGAGTCACTGAACCTTAGCTTTAAAGAAATTACATTTACTGAATTTGGCATAAAGTTGTTCTCTTGATACATGCAAAACCATTCTTAAATGTTCTTTATTTTCTTGTTCATTATGAGAGTAGATTAGTATGTCGTCGATGAAGAAAACCACAAAATTATCTAGGAAGTTACTTAAGATATTTTTCATTAAACACATAAATGAAATAGGTATGTTTCTCAACCCAAAAGTCATTACGACAAACTCATAGTGACTGTAATAGGTCCTAAATGTTGTTTAAAATATGTCCTAATCTTTTATTCATACTTGATGGTAACCTGAACTTAATTCTATGTTTGAGAAGATAGTTTCTCCATGGAATTGATCAAATAATTCATCTATACGAGGGAGTGAGTAAAGGTTTCTAATGGTCATTTTATTTAACTGTCGGTAATCTATACATAATCTTAGGGTTCCACCCTTCTTTGTCACAAACAAGACTAGTGCTCCCTAGGGAGAGACACTTGGTCGAATGTACTTTTTATCGATTAGTTCTTGTAGTTGTGATTTTAGCTCTGTATTTTCTATTCTATTCATTTGATATGGAGCTTTCAATGTTGGAACCACTCCATGTATCCAATCAATTGTGAATTCAATATCTCTTTCCGGAAGAAGTCCAGGGGATTCTTTCGGAAAGATTTCTTCAAACTCTTTCAAGATCGGTATGTCTTTTAGTTTAAGTTTGTTATCGTTTTCATTACCATTCATTATATATAATGCAAAAAATTTACATCATTTTCTTACTGATCTTTTCATTTGTAATGCAGTTATTTCTCAGATGGTCACCTTCCTAAGGACCCCTGTAACTTTCATATTGTTTCCATTATCATCAGTATAAATAAAGATTTTATAAAAACAATTTAACACAACTTTATGTTCCTCTAGCCAATCCATTCCTATTAATAAGTCATAGGATCCTAAAGGAAGAATATTTACATTAACATGTGTAAGAAAATCACTCATCATCAATTTACAATTTCTAACAAGACTAGTAACTTTTCATTTTGTACCTGTGGCTAACTGTACTAGCCATGATTTGTCATACTTTTTAGGTACCAAATTGCATAAAATGAATTATTCTAGGTGATATATAGCTCAGGATTGCACCTGGATCAATTAAAATAAAGATAAGGCGATTGTTTATCATACCTTCAATTTCAACCATATAAGTCTGGTGGTCTGCTTGATGATTTTCCAACGCAGCACAGACCTTGGGCATGCTCCTAGCCATGTCCTCAACTGTGACTCCTTCTTGGATAGAATGTACATTAAAATTCTCTTTCCTTACTCGGTAGTATTTAAGTAGTGAGGCCCTCCACACTCTCAACATTTTAAAGGCTTTTTTTTTTCTACTGAGTTTTTATTAGGAACATTTGAAGGTTCTTTTATTGCATAGCTTTGGGGTTTAAATGATCCAGATGGAGATCGGTGGCCACCCACCTATTCCACTGGCTCAAAACAATTGTCCATTGTGGCAGTTTCCTAGTTATTTTTCGGCAGTTTTTCGAGTCCTAAACTTCCGGGGCCATTTTGAGGCCTTAAACGACGTTTTTTGGAGATTCGGGGCCAAATGGTTTCCATCGACATGTATTTAATTGACTGTTCAACTTACCATCTTGGGGCCGCAAACTTTATGACGGTTCATCTTCTAGGGTTACGTTTTGGGACTTTTGGGGTTTTCACCTCATTTTTATTATAAATAGGCCCCTTTGGCCTCATTTTGTATTCAGCTTGGCACGAATGAGCGTAGCAGCCACATCTCTTCTCAGAGATAGCTACCACCATTCTAGCAATTGTATTACAGTCTATTCTATTTCCGCCATTTCATAGAATATGTTTTTACTGTATCTCTGTTATCTTTGCAAAATGTCTATTATTATGAGTCTGTATATGCTATTTCATTTCGTTCACATATAAATCCGGATCATTAAAGATGTTATAATTATTACCTTGGTATCCCCTATAGTTATTCCTTGAATTCTTATGGAACTTATTTTTCTTTTTCCTGGGATCAAAATTGATTTTTCCAAGATGGTATACATTCCCTTTTATTCTTATTCTAGTTGCAACATAAGTTTTTATTCCTCATCGCTTCCTCTAGCATCTTTCAATTGTCATATTCAATCCGTTTTTTGAACATGATGGGAAAACACATGAGGAACCATTGTATTTTAGGTTTCACATCAATTATAGACAGAACGTAACGAAGTAATCTTAAGAACTTACTGCAAAGTTCTTTCATCATCATGGCTCCTAGACTTAGTTCATAAAATTGTTTTTTTTTGTTCATAATACTGTTCACATAAGTACTTTCTTTTAAAGAGTTTCTTAAATGTTTCCTAGGTTACATATCTCTCTTTTATACCCTTAACCTTCTTTATGTCTTTTGACGATATATCTTCCTTTCTGGTTAGATTATAGATGGCCATTTTTTCCTTTAACTCATTAGAGTAGTTATATATATGAAAATATTTTTTCATCCCGGACAACCAGGCCTTTGCCTCTTTTCCCTTCTCAATCTCCCCATTAAACATGGGTAGTTTAATTTTCTTAAACTCTCGAGAGATTTCTTCATAGGGTTTGTATTTTTGTTCCTTCTTATTATTGTCATTGTTTTTGCTTGACTCTTGCTTTTTTTATGATGTTTAGCTGACTCTTCACTTATAGTGTCAGGTTTATGGTTGGAAAATTCCAGCTTTCTGCCTCTACATTTGTAAGGTGCAGTTTTAGGCCTTTCATGCTCAGTTTCCTTCTTTTTATCTTTTTCTTCCTTATGGATTTTTGCTAGGATAATAGTATTTAGTTTTTCTTGAGCCTTTGGCATTCGCTTGTTATCTTCCTTAACCTTTCTCATTTCAGATCTTAACTCATTAAAAGTTCATTTTAGTTCATATTTATTATCATGACTGCCATTTATATCTGCCCAAAAATTCTACATCCCTTAAGTTATTCTCTTGGTTATTTAAAAGATCTTCTGGGTGATGTTCATCTTCTGCAGACATCTCATCTGCCATGTTTCTTACAAAATATATTTGTGTTTCTCTTTGTTGTGTGTAAGAGAATTTAAAAAATAAAACAAGAGTTAGTTTGTTGTTTTCTGTAGCAGTTTTGTGTCAAGCCGATTTAGGCCTAGTGCTGAAACCATGCCATGATACCATATGTAACATACCTCAAATTTCGTAAATAAATAAATAAATAATTCTTCTATAGCATATATCTACAGATAAATCATTAAAACCCTAACTGTAGCATGGCATTTATTGCACAAACTTCACATTTAGATGTTTAATCCTTCTTTCATAAACTCAGAATCCAACTCTGAACCAAAATAGCTTTCAAAACACTTCACCGTTAAACCTATTTCCAAGTTTACTATTACCTCCGCAATTATCCTTTGGCATCCCGCAAGTTCCCTTCCTCAAGGACCTTTCCGCAAGTGCAGATTATGGGTTGCGGGCTCATGTAGACTATAAAAAAAGTAACCTTCTTCAAACAGCCTCCTGCAACGATCGTTCCCAATACAAATTTTGTTACAAATTTTGTCAAACCCACGTTTGATTAGATTTTATCGTAAATAAATAAAATAAAAACACGTTTTATTTATTATAATATCCCTTTTTTTATAAAAGGCTTTCCCCTTTCTTCATATCCTTTCCATTTATCCATTATTTAAAGAAATATTACATTAATAAATCCTCATTCCCTTCTATTTTTTATTATTATGAAAAAAATAAGTTTGTTACCTTAAAGTTTCCTTTCTTATTTATTATCATCTCGAGCAAAACTAAAATTTACGGGCTCTTACCCATGAAAAAAGCAAAATCCACACCTCCCTCGTGAAATATATTCACTACCAATTTATTATTATCTTAAAATTTCCCTTCTTTTATGTGTTTAATAAGTATATATTTATATTCTTCTTTTGCATTCATGTTATTTATGTTATTTGATAGCCCTTCTTTGTCTTATATGTATGATTGATTTAATTAATATGTTGGTTTTTTTTTATTAAATGTTTTTGTTAATTAAGTTTTATTTATTTATTATATAAGGAAAGGGATGAAAATTCAATATTTCATATATCGGTTTTTTTTTATTAAATGTTTTTGTTTATTAATTTTTTTTATTTATTATATAAGGAAAGGGATGAAAATTCAATATTTCATATAGTTATGTTATTAAGAATAACTTGATGTACCAAAAATAAATAAATAAATAGTAATTAACAAATTTAATTTTTGCTCATAAATAAAAATAAGTTAAAAATAATTAAAAAAATCCATAATAAAATAAAAAATTTAAACCAAATAAAAATTCATTAAAACAAATAAAACCAAATAAAAAGACATTAAAAAATCCATTTTGATTATTTAACTTAACACAAAAAAAATAGATCCACCTTAGCACAAGGAGGGGTCAACTTTCCTTTGTGGATGTGTAAAAGATTGACAGGTCAAGAAATTGGATGTAACATATATTGGATGTAACATATAGTTCCTATAAAAAAAGAATATTATGTAAAAAAACTCAAATAATGATCTCATCTTAAAAAACAAATAATAAATTATATTGATTCCATTTATGTGACCCTAAACAAAAAAATTATAAATTATATTAATGTCATCTTAAACCTGGAATGTTAGTAACATGTGGTTCATGTTTTTATAGAAATTATAAATTATAAATTATAAATTATATTAATGCCTTCTACGTCTTCAGTGCTCTAAGGAAATGCACTACATAAACATTATACCATGGTCTAGAAATGTATGAGTATGCTCTCTCCAATGTGTATGCCGATCATGATCAGGGGACGTTACAAGAATTAGACTTGTTGATGAGGTGATGTTCAATTACATATACATGTTGAAAGCATTGTTATTAGAATATGTAGAGGTATGTGGAGGAATATATCCTATTCACAAGTGTTAATGTCTAAACTATGTGGTTGAAATGTAATGTAATAGACTTTTCATAAATGACAATATATAGAATCTTAGAATGAGTAAAAGGAGATAATTTAGGGATAACGATTTGATTGAAGATGTTGAGATCAACAGAGTTCTCACATGACTGGTTACTATTTGTTGTAATCATATCTTAGTTGATATTCCATAGTTAAATTCATATATGTTTTTAAGATGTGTTAGTAATGCAAATTTAGGGTTGTTTATGCATTAATGTATGTAAAAATACCCTTAATTTACACATCTTAATTAATTAATTGATCTTGTAAATGTCTATCTTTTTCAACAAGTAAATTTGATTCAAAGCAACAAAATGTTTTAACACATATTTGGGTTTGAAATTAGGTAGAGATAAGGATAAATCTAGGGAATATATATGATATTCAAGTCAATGATATAATATAAAATGTTAAACCCAACAAATCAACCTATAAATAGTGTCACCAAGTATGTTATTAGAGTGGTTTAAATCGCACAACAAGGAAGATAGGAAAAGATAAGGGTCAAAAATACATAAATTAAATATAAATTCCACATTTCAACATATACAACAAATTCTAGATCCATCTACAGAGATGCATCATCCAAGTAGGAACAAGAGCAGGCTGCAATCCTGATTTAATTGTGTCTTTGCTATGCATTTAGTTCATATACCGTAAAATGATGTTAAAAATTAATTATATATTATCATTAATAGACATTTAATTAAAAAACTTCTATTGGGTCTAGCTCGGAAAGTTGAAAAGAAAATTACCCTCCCCACCCAAGAGAAATTCCCATAAGTGAGTTGAATATATTGTTGTATTGGCCTCAATTCTTAAAGAATTTGATTTACCTTATCTACCATATTCACAACGAGGAGAATTAATCAACGGGTTTCCCACAATATGTATTTCATAGGAAGAATTAAGAAATAACTTTTACGAAGAACACATATGTCCAAGAACACATTTTTATCTTTGATAACATTATGTATAAGGGATTTTTTTGATAAAGTATATTTTTAAACTCTATAATTTTGATTTTCATTTGACGAAAAGTTCTCTTATGTGTTTGAGTATTCCCTTTATTTTAAGTTTTGCACTAGACATATAAAAGTAGCTTTATTATACCTGCCTCAGCAGGTATATTGTAATTAGTTGCAAGTCAAACCCTTTTGACTTTGGTATTAGTTGGTGTCTTTTGATGCAGCTATAAAGAATTAAAACCTGTTTGGCAAAGTATGACTTAGGGATTTGTAAAATATTTTTTTTAATTTTGTTAAAAAGCTATTTTTGTAAACAGCTGATTGGTGGATAGAAGATGATGTAAGCTTTGGGATTTGGTATTTGGATTTGAGTTGACATGTGGCACGATGACGTCATAATAATAAAATTAAAAAAATGAAAATTATATCCCATTGCCATCTGTTAGCCAGTCTTGAGGGCAAAGAAACGGTCAGCATTCGGGATTCAAGATATTCAGGACTACATTAATAAATATCAATTTGACAGAACACCAAAGAAGACAAAGATCCAACTTGTAAACTGCGGCTGAATCCGCTTGCCTAGCCTCGATATGAATGGCAGAGGACAATTGTGCACAAGAACAAGACGTAGGAACGCCAGGACAAACACAGATTGCACATCAACTTACTGTAACCACAAAGTCCACAATGCTTGGGAAGTAGTGGTTGTTAGGTCCGCATTGCGACGAAACTAAATCTTATCACAGTTTTGTGTATAATGCAAAGGAAAGGAATGGAAAGCCAAGCATCACCATCGACCAGTGAGCAGAGCAGAATTAGCGCGACAGAAATTCCTCTGCAAGCCAAGCAAATTAGTAGGTGATTCTCCGGAGCTCTCTTCCCAACCAAAAAATTGCATGGATCGCTTGTCCTAGTGTGGGGCCGCAGGAGACTTTGTCAATCATAATTCATAATTCCTATTCCTATTCATAATGCCCCCTTGAGCGTTGCACCACAATGTCCACTGAAAGCATTCAGATTTTTCAAAAGAAAAGAAGTTCCTACTGGTTTCTACGATATCAAAAAGGGGTACCTTAACAGAAGGACTGCCTGGTGGTAAGGATACTATCTCTAATCAACTACTAGGTAATACCAAAAAAATTGGAAGTGTCCTAAACAAATAATTAACAAATTATGAATTTTATGTACAGGGATGGAAGTGCAGTGTATGGAAGCGACATTAATCAGTCAAGAGAAGTAAGAACATTCAAAGATGGTAAGTTGAAGTTGGGTGAGAATGGCCTTCTTTTGCACCAGATAGATGGAATTTCTGTCAGTGGAGATATTCGTAATTCATGGGCTGGCCTATCGATTCTCCAAGCCTTGTTTATCAAAGAACATAATTCTGTCTGCGACATGCTCAAGGTAACTCTCGACCTCTCATATTAGTTCGTTTTAATAATCAAAACAGACAACTGGCAGTAACGTAATATATTTATTCGAACAATGCAGCAACATTATCACGATCTGGACGACGAGGAATTGTATCGTCATGCAAGATTAGCGACTTATGCAGTGATTGCCAAAATCCACACCATTGACTGGACAGTAGAGCTCCTTAAAACTGACACCCTCTTTGCTGGAATGCGCGCCAATTGGTATATATTTTTTTTTCACTTCGTGTGATAATCCTTAATTTTAAAAGTTTTAAGTTTTAAAATAGTCAGATTTTTTTTATCATTTTATATAATAATTCTGAATTTAAAACTTATGAGAATCTCATATTCAGTCACGTTAAGGTTATGAAAGAAAAATTCTACGATCATTTAATAAGGGAGTAAGAAAATTCAAACAGGTAATAATTTTGTTATGAAATCGGGATATCTTTTTCAAAACATTATATTTAAAATCAATAATAAAATATTATATCTAGATGAATGTAGGAGAAGTATTATATCTAGAAGGAGAAATAAAAATCCTATTAAAAATGTTTTTCATGATAATAGTAAATAGTAGTTAACATAAATGAAAAATAGAAATTAACTATTATTGTAAATTAAAATATATAGTTATTAATTATGAAAGTTTTTATTTTTATCATTAATAAATATTTAGAGATATATGTAATATTGTTTGATGTAATGTGGTAAATATTGTTTAGTATATGACTAGCACAATTACTTAACTTGTAGTTATGATTTTGTATTTAGTTCAAAAAAATTTTTATGAAATATAATATATTAATTAAAATAATTTAAAAAAATATTGTTTTTATAGTCTTATAAGCTATTATTTCTCATTTCCTATTTATGCTAGTCTATAAAGAAACTTGCATATTTTTATAACATAAGTCAAGAATATTACTAGAAGTATGTAAGGAAGCTTGAATATGCTTGTTTTATGCTACATTGCAATAACCTATATCGTATTTAAATGGACATTTTTTAATTCCTTTTTGTTTTAATTTCTTTCAAATTGTAATTATATTTGTTTTATCATATATTTTTACAGCAAAATTATCCTATTGCTATATATTTTCAATCTCTTCTTAGGAGGCAGGTACTAAGCAACGTTGTTGATTATTCCACTTGTTTCTTGGTCTATTCATCTATTTTAAGAAACGCGGTTTTGTTATTGATAAGAAGCAACACTACACACTTTGTAATCATCGGTCCAATTTGATAAATAATAATCAAATATCATGCATATAGCATGGTGACATAGGAATTTCCCAAACAAACTTGCAAAAACTTACGAAACTCGAAAAAGTGGATACTCCATTAGGATTTTATGTCGAGGAAAAAAATAAGGGTCCTTAGATGAGTTAAGGAGGAAACTTGCAACTCGATACACAATAAAAAAAACATTACCCAATAATAACTAAGATATATATTCATTCAGATTTATTATCAAACACTTCGCACGGAAACTTGGCCAGTAAGAAAGAAAACAAAGCTCATATTTTACAGCAGCCTCTTTTAGATCAGAATATGGCGGTTGGATTCTTTGACGGCGCATCACAAGATGGGGGAAGAAGATGTGGGGCTGGCTCTCTTCTTATTTCTCCTGAGCTGGGAAAGTTTAGTATCATTTGGAATTACGGGGTTGGCACAAATTCCAGGGCAGAACTTCTTGCTTTATGGAGCCTTCTTTCTTTTGCTTCAAACCTGGGAATCTCTTCACTACATATTTTTGGGGACTCTAAGCTTATTGTGGACTGGTACAAGGGTCAAGCAGACTTCCGATTATTATCTTTGATGCATTGGATGGAGCGTATCTTACATTTAAAGTCAACCTTCTCATTGACTACAATTCAGTATGTCTTTAGAGAGGTTAATACTACTGCTGATAGATTATCCAAGCTAGCTTTGGACGCCCCGGTTGGTCAATTTCTGGTGGCCCCGGGTGAAGGAAGGACTCTAGATTCTTTTCAGCTTTTTGGTATATATTGACTTGTTACATAGGAAGAGTGCTTAATGTTTCTATGCATTAGGGCTCGTGCTTTATTAGCTGTCTCCTTTTGTAGGGTAACTACTTAGATTTGAGTCATTTTCCTATTATGTGGATAACAGTTAGTCGAGTTATTTATCAGCTTTTGGATAAGTATGACGAATTAAGGGATAGTGAACATAGAATGTATGTTTTGAAGTAAAAGGCAGACAGATGTATTGGATGTATATGGGGATCAACAGAAAAACGTAGTCCAAACTTGTGATACTTTTTTATATATGTATTAATATATATAAGACTTTTTCTTTTTGAAAAAAGAAGAAACATTTCTCACCAATTATAGTTACCCAAATCTTTTCAAACATGAAAAGACATATTCCTATATAAAATTCACAAATTATTCTTTACTATGTTATAAAATTAGTATTCATTTGTTTTCAAATTTATCTGTACATTTCACTCAGATATTTGAATAAGCATATCACATACACTTATTATTCAAATAGTTTGCATACTATTTACTCCATAATTAGTAAGCCAAATTCATGTCTCACTTGGAACACATTGTTACTTCCTTAATTAATAAAGAGTGAGACAAATCCATTCACAAATTCTTTTTCATAATAAATAAATAAAATATAAAGAAAAGGAATTCTTTCAGAGGTGCCAAGGAAGCCCAACTTCATTTTTTGACCTCTAGATTGGATATTAAAAAATAGAATCTAATTAGGTAAAAAAATTTAGATCCTAGCTCTACTATGGAGTAGAAATATATCGTGAAACAATTCTAATTCCATGATTTCCTCTCTTAGCGTAACCACATTCAATCAAATTGGTGCAATGGTTTCATGTACATGTTAGCCCATAAAGCTAACAAATAATCCCTATATGAAAGAACCAAATTTATTTATAAGATTGGGATTAAACTAACTATAAATATTTTCCTCAAATCTAAAGAACCAAAATAAATTCACTCTCTGAATTTCATTAAAAAAATTACATTAAAAACAATTTAAATACAACAAATATTATACTTGAGTAGATAGATTCCCTTTCACATCTAGATTGTTCTCCTCACAATTTGATCCTTGCAAACAGAGATGGGTTGACTAGTTTCCTCGCAACCTTATCCTGGGAGAACTTCTTCCGTTGGAACCTTTGAGCTATAAGATCTCACAAATAATATATCGCTACATAAATAACAAATATGCAAGAAACCAATGAAAAATCCTTCTTTTCTTCTAACACTAAACTCTCACTCAACTATACAACTTATCTTATAAATCTAATTCAGCAATCCCAAATCCATTCCAAAAGCACTTAGGAACTCTCCATATTTCTACCCAAAACCATGGGTTTTTTTCTATGTTTCTACCATTTGTGCGGGGTGACACCTCACCCCTTATCATCAAAAATTATTTATTTTAATTGAATAATTTCCTAATATTCATCACCCTCCACTGAGGTGGCGATCTCCAATTTTTAAATCTTCTTTATTTAATTAGTTATTTATTTAATAATTACCCTACCCATGTCTCATTCTAAGAATAATTTATCATTATTTATTTTTCTTACTTAAATAATTATCCTTTTTTATTATAATTATAATATTATTAAGGATAACCTTCAAAGTGGGTAACTTGAAATTAAATTAATTCAATATTAAACTAGGTCGGAATACCTAGTTGATTGATTCCTTTGAGTCATGTTTTTCTTCTAGAGATTAGGGTTTTCATGTCCCCATTATTCATCCCCGAGACTTGTTATCACCCCACACCATTTTTCGTGTACCTAGGACTCCACACTCGAGTAGATTCAAGACTCTGCGCCCTAATCTATGCCATAGATATAAGACTCCAAGCCTTACTCCCTAATGGATTAAATATTTGATTCCCTAACCTCTATGGCTTCACATCTATGCTTCCTGGAAATTCCATGTTTCCATGAAGGTACTGTGTTGTGATATTATAGCCATCTGATGGTCCATTTCTAAGGTATTGTTCCCTAATCGTGCACACATCACAACCTTATGGAATAAGAATATTGAAATATCTTCATAATGATTTCTCATCACAAGCAACTAAGTTCTCTTACATCATGCTCATTACATGGTTAAGAATACATAATCAGATGAAACATGTATTATCGACAACATCATAATCCATCATTAAATCCACTCAATATTGACCAACCCTAGGTTCATATGTCACAATAATAGTTCATCACCCATCATATACACCGATTTCATAGCCATATGTAGAAAGAGAAGCATCCATATAACATGGACATCGTCAAAATATGTCTGATTCACATAATAATCGATACATCTGTACATGCATGAGCACATGCGCACACTCACATACACCAATCATGTCACACAAACTAGTTCCAAAACATATAGGAATATATACAAGTCTGACATACATAATCCATACATTAGTCCATAAAAAAATCACCCTCTCCAGGTTTCACAAAACTATACTAGCCAAGATGAGGCAGTGCAACTATAATGAGAATTTAAAGACACCTAAAGTAAATACAAGCAAGGGAAATGAAGAAAAGCCTATAAACTATGCCAAGGTTCTCAAAGAATCCATCAACATTGAATGTAGCAGTAAAGGAAATGATGACTATAAGAAAGCTAATTCTTCTCATAAGAAAAACAAGAATGTGTTCATAAGAGTTGTTGCATAAAGAAGGCCTTTCACAAACCAATACAAAGATATCTTCCTTGGATATTATTTTTCTTGTAATATTTTTTTTGTCATCAAGCAATAGATGGTAGAGATTATTCAATAAGTAATCATGTGATAAATAGAAATATAGTTCTTTATGAAACCTCAAAGTATCATTATGTGAAAAATAAAGCTACAAGTGCTTATGGGTTTGCTAACAAAAACTACAATTCATTTAATTCCCTATTTTATTACATCACTCAATGTTATAAGTGAAATAGCTATGGGATCATATCTCATTAATATAGAAGAAACATTGAGGGATGTTCCCAACAAAACATAGTAGAATATATTATTTCCGAATAGAAATAAGAATACTATAAGGCTTGGAAGGAAATGGAATAGAGGAAGGAAGAATGTGGGCTTGTAGTCAATGGTGCGTTGACAATCGATCCTCAAAACACATGCCTAGGTAATCAATCGTACATTGACAATGTATACTCAAAACACATGACTAAAAAATTAATGGTACATTGACAATGGATGCTCAAAACACTTGACAAGGGATCAAACCAAGTTTATCACCTTAAAAGAGATAAAGGAGGTAGTGCTAGTTTTGAGGGTAATTATTCTAGAAATCTAGTTTTAAAAGAAATGTTAGCCTTGATAATCTAAAGACTAAAAAATTGAAAGTATTTCTTATTGAAGTGATAAAACATAATATTCTAAGTGACAGTCAAATATACTATCAATATTTTAATCTCACCTTTCATTCTAAAGTGTGTAAAATAAGGAAAGCATATTGAGGAATATTAGTGGAAAATGATATTAGAACCTCAAACAATGTATATATACTAAATCAAGTAAAACGAAAAACATTAGATAAAGGTGGGAGTGATTCCCATCCCCTATCACCACTAAGTTCATATGGAGAAGCACAAGCTCAAGGGGATGATCCATTTTTCATTGATGTAAAAAGGGGAGAATTTACATATAGGAGAAACATTATAGAGAATGGATTAATTGCAAATAATTAGAGAGTTGTAGACAAAGGTAGTTACTAAAGGATTGTTGCAAATTTGACTAACGGGAGACTAGGAATGTGCATGGTAAACAAGATTATTATTAAATATATTGTTTTCATTGTTGTTAAACTATAGATAATGGCGATTTCCAAGTGAAGACATTGATGTACACCCAAATTACTCACTTATTGAGGAAAGAAAACCAAACAATATGAAGAAACTATACATCAGGACCCCCTTGCTATAGAAGAAGGACACCATAAAATATGATGTAGGGGCATCCAACCCAATACTGATCGATGAATATAGGAGAAAATGAATCCAAATAGAAGGAAAGTGATGACCTTCCTTGAAGAAAAAATGGGTACGGTGTAATCCCATATAGTCTGGTGGAACAAATTGTTCAGTAGAGGTAATCATCAATAAATGGTCAAGTAGAAGACCATGACTAGTGTCGAGCAGCTATGGTCAAAAAGTCAGGATTGAGTAAGGATCAATCAGATAATTGAGTAGTCGATGGAGGTGGTAAACGAAGGAAACTAGTTGAGTCAAGACCAGGAATGATAAGGATGAATGGTTGCAGTTGTAAGGGAAGAATTGAATACATTCTATGTGAAGGCAAGGGTAGAGTACCCATATGGTCGTAACTAGACCGAACACTGAGTTAAAGGGAATTCCAAGTCACAACAAAATGTAAGAAGCTATTCAAAAGGCTAGGTGAGTTGATGGTGAAGTCAACAAGGATGAATCCAAATATGTTGAAGTAGTCAAGGAAGGAGAGAAAGAATACTTGGTGATGTGTCCAAACAGTAGAAATCCAAGGATTAAGAGGCGTCGACTGAAGGAAAGGAGTTGAATACCAGAAGTTAGATGGGTTAGGCTTGAGGTTGACATGAATGGAAGAGTGTTTAGAGAACTAGTCATATGCTTAGGAAGCACCTAGAAGGGAAGTTGAGAATCATAGGCTATAGTATATGGGGAAAGTTATGCCAAGAGAGTTTGATGACCAAGATATGTTTGAGGTAAGAGGCTAGTTGAGTACTAGTTCAAGGAAGGAATCAACGATGAAGGAGCCTAAATGAAAAAAACTGAGTCACAGTGAGAGAAGATGGCTAGTTACAGTTGAAGAGATCATAGTGAATTCTGATTGATGGGAATGCCGACAAACCAAAAGAAAAGAATTCAAGTCAGACTAATTGATGGTAGGTCTAACTTATAAGGTATTGAAGAGTAAGTGATTGGTATATAAGAGAATTTGTATTAACACCAGAGGATAAGACCGTACTAGGAAGTAGTTTGGTCAATAGGAATTCCAACAGAAGGAAGGAGAATAAATTTTAGTGTGAAGATAGTCAAAGGGGAACACTGAAAAAAAGGATGTAAGAGTAGGATGTCACAATAGCTAATTGTGGAGGAATGGCCTGATGAGTATGGAGCTGATAAGATAGAGAAACGAGTCATGGAGAGACTTGTTGACGAAGCTAAGTCTACGCCAACATTAGTGAGTATGTCAAATATTGAGGAGAAAAATCCAGCTGGTATGAAAGGTGTTGAGATGAGATTGACAGAAGAAGTGGGTCAAGAAGCCAAGAATAAGGAAAATGCAGTTGAAATAATGTTAATAGAGTTGCTTAGGAAAGGAAATGTGCATCATATTGATGTCATGTTGAGATCGGGTATGACCAAGGAGTCACCATGGGAGGAAAAGTTGACAAGAGAGTTTGATCTTAACCGACCATTTCAAAGAAGGTAGAAATGGAATCGAATGAAATGAAAGAGGAAACAAATGGATAGGAGGATGAAAACCATCCGAAGAAGCAAAATCAGGAGAAGGTTATTGGAGAGGAATAAAATTGACGAGAACGATTATGGAAGTGGAGCTATTCTATTCATGATATTTAAGGAGAGAAATGAATATATCCAAGTTATAGAAGATATGATAGAGGATGGATTGGATGGAGAAAATTTTGACACTGATAGTCGACGGGTGGATTGGTCAGTCCAAGGCCAGGTAGTCACGGTTCACTACTTAACTTCCCCGAGGAATGTGGAAGATGTCAGATTTGACCGACTGAAATGACTAAAACAAGTCGTAAGAAAATAAACTAGAGTGGAAGGAAGGAGTGGGACACTAAGGATGATAAATAAGTTTTGATAGCATTACTGAAAGAAATGCAAGGACTAAGATCTTGTAGAAGAAGAATCCTCAACTTTAGGACACGAGTTTTTGTAGCCTGAGGAGTATGATGTAGGGGATTTTAGTCCAAGATCAATCGATTAATACACGTGTAAAGGAAGATGACTAAATGGTGGATGGTGACCTTCCAGGAAAACAAAATGGGTACTATGTGAGCCCATACGCTCAGGTGGGAAAAACAAGTCGACAGAGATGGTTGTCAATAATTATTTGAGTAGAATAATAGGAGTAGTTCCGAGAGGCTACGGTTGAGAAGTCATAGTTGAGGAATGATTAATCAAAGGACTTATTAGTTGATAGACTTATCGACGAAGGAAACTAGTCGAGTTGAGACTAGTAAGGATAAGGATGAACGATTGTGGTCATAAACGAAGAGTTTAATATGTTATGTGTGAAGGAAAGGATAGTAGACCTAGATGGTCATAACTAGACCGATATCTAACATAAAGGGAATTCCAAGTCACGTCCAACGGTAATATCTAGTTAAAGGGATAGGAGATTTGATGGAGAATTCGACGAGGATGATGCCAACTATGTTGAAGTATTCAAGGATGGAGAGAAATAATACTTGGAAATGTGTCCAAGACTTCGCAATATGAGGATCGATAGGTGCCGATTAAACGAAAACGCTCAAAGACTAGAAATTGGAGGGGTTGGTCTTGAGGCCTAAATATATGGGAGAACATCCAAAGGAACGGTCAAATGGTCAAGACGCACCTGAAATGGATGTTCACAATCACAGGTCATAGAAAATGGGGCAAGTTATGCCAAGAGAGGATACCAATCAAGCTATGGTCAAGGAAAGAGGATAATGGAGTGCTACTTTAAGCAAGGAGTCGATGAGGAAGGAGCCCATATGAAGAAAATTGAGTCACAGTCGAAGCAAATAGATAGTTATGAGCCAGAGGAGGAGAGTGAAGTCTGGTAGATGTGAATGCCGATGGACCAAAAGAGATGACGTCAAATTAGGGTGGTCAACATCAGGTAGGAACGACAAGTTAGTTGAGATAAATCTGAATGGTAGGGAAGAGGATTCATTTTATCAAGAGAGGAGAATAACACGATAGGAAGTATTCTGGTCGATGGAAATTCCAACAAACAAAATGAGAACAAATATTTGTCTGAAGCTAGTCAAAGAGAAAAGCAGATGGAAGGATGAAATACTAGGATGTCCCAGCAGGAAACTAACGAGGGCCAATGAGTAAAAATTGAGAGACGACTTATGAGAAGCCTGAGAATGGAGGGAACCCAAGGCATCTTTTAGATCCTCGGAGGTAGGTAGAATAATTGCAGGGTAGTGATGGTAGTAGGTGAGGATTCCAAATTGAACTAAGCATTGAGGATAGCTCCAAAGGAAGATAAAGGATTCTAGAAGCAACTTGAGCAAGAGATTAAGGTGACATAAAAATTATATAAATAGAGGTAGAGGTAGAGTGAGAAGGGATTTGGACCCTTCAAAGTTTATTTAGACCCTTCAAATTTTTTTTTTGTACTCCTCCTTGAAATGGAGAAAAATGATCTAAAAGTAAGGCTATGTTGTACGTACATGACTAAATTTTCCATAGGAGACTTCACCTTTAGTTCTAAAAATAATCATGTATTTTGGTTTCTAGATTAATACAAGCCATAATTCTTGGTGATTCTGTGTGTTTCTGTGTGATTGAGTGGGTGTACACTTTGTTTCTGTTGTGTGATTTGATCTATAGTTGACCTCTCAGGTAATGTATGTTTCACAATAGTAAGGATATACTTTCCAACCAGTATGTCTAAATTAATACCTCGTTATCCCACTTATGAAGGCAATAAAAAAATGAAATATGAAAAAACTATGCAATGAAAAACCCCCATCGAGAGCCTAGCTATGACTAGACTCCTGTTATACAAGAACAAAATCAATAATATGGGAGACCATAGACTCCCAAAGATAGCTTTAAACTCCAGCCAAAACCACTTAAGGCTCAAGCGTGGGTGGTATAAAGATACCAGGTCTTGGTTAAATCACTGGGAGATCGATGAAAATGTTGCTTTGCAGAATATTAATAACATTAAAAATATTATTTCTTCTAAGTTTAAAGAAAAGTTGTGGTGTGAGAAAGATCTCGAGGCTAAAAGAAAATTAAGATATTATAAAGAGGTCATCAACCCTACTCTAGAAGATCAAAAGTATCTCTCTGTTTTGATCAGTACTAAGAAAAAAATTAACATAGCTAAGATAAGAACGAACTCGCATGAGCTCCATAGTGAAACTGGTCGTTGAAAACACCATGGGTAGAGAGGATCTGCCACCTTTGTGAGAGTAAGAACATTGAAGATGAAAATCACTTCCTCTTAGAGTGCCCTGCATACACCCACATTAGATCCCAGTTTCATAATCTTTGTTGTAATACCGACTTTCCTAGCCTTTTAGCATGTCAAAATTATAGTAAGCTCGGGACGCTTCTTTCCAAGCTCTTTGAGCATAGAAATATAACTTTAAAGCAAACTAATTAATTCTCTTTTTTTAGGTCCGATAGACCAAATTTGGTCTCAGGGGACGTTAACCATCATCATCATCATCATCATCATCATAATGAGGAGGAAAAATAACCTTGTTGCTTCACAACTAGAGGGGTTGATTGGATTTCAAGACATTTAATATAAGGTATGTTCCGTGGGTAAAAGCATGGTAATGTGTCTCACTTTTTCCCCTTTTGTGATGATGAAACTTATGAACTAAAAGTATTTGTTTAGAAATCTACAAATTCGTCAAGAATTAGATAATGATGTAATGAAACAAAAGTTTTCATTATGAATGAGCTATTATATGATTTTTTTTTAAATTAAAAAATTTAATTTTATCTTATTTATTTTCTTTTCTTTAAATTCCATTTACTATTATTTAAGGCATCTTATAAGTACTCACAAAACTGCGACCCCCCATATCTATCTTCATTAACTTTTTTTATTCTGATTTTTTTGAACAGGTTTTTTATAGACACTTTTAAGATTGTTGTACATATTTTTTAATTTTATTTTATGATATATATTAATTACTATTAAATTATCAATATAATAAATAAGATTTAGCTGTATGTAAAAGCGTGACCCAAAAAAGTATCATTTAAAGTCATCAAAATAAATATTTTTTCATATGAATATGGAAATAATATATAAGTAATTGTTAAAATTATTTTTTGAAATTGTTTAAAGCACATTTTTTTTATTTTGATAATAAATATTGATTTTTTTTTTTACAAAAACAAAACGAATTTTCTTGTTGCAAAGTGAGACACATTACCATGATTTTACCCCCTCCTTATATAGAAATAAAGGAGAATGAAGGGTTAAATTCCCCTTATGCCTCATTGGAAAGAGGTCATCCCTAAAAGAAGAAGGATCCACTAAAATTGTCCTAGAAAGGTATAAATAAGAGGGGAACCACTCTCATTTAATAATCGAACCATGTCTTGAGTTCCTCTCTTACGTAGTGCACAGTTCTATAGAGAAGATAGAAAAGGAGGAGAGATCCTTGTGGATCATTCATCTTAAAAAGGGTATTTTCATTTTTTTTATAATTTATATAAATGGGGGAAACATATTGATGGGAATGCAAAGGTACATAAAATGTGTAGGTCATCCTTCTATGATTTTTTTTCAAAATAATATATTTAACATTGAATTATTTGATATGAAAAAAATATCATATTATATTTTCCCATAAATTTGTAAGTACAAGCATTTAATTTAAAACAGGTTTTTCACATTAAATGACACAAAAAAAAAAATGGAAAAAAAATGATTAGAATGATAACATAATTATTTACAAGTCTCTTTTTTGTTATGCATAAAAATTCACAAGGCTTATATGACTTTTGGAAACTTCAATATACAGAACATTTCAGATACCAAATCTTTATTACCACATTTCACTGAAAAGTCTTACCAATATCCATCAATTCACCACTAAAATAGGGATCAAGTCACCATACAAACTACAACATTCCCCTCATTGTGTAAGCTATGAATCATTAATATATTTTTTGCATTGAGCATGGATTTTTGGGCCTTGGCCATGGTTAAAAAAGGAAAACAAGGTTAATATGATCTAAGTATTCTTCTAGTTGGATGTTCTAGGCATAATTACAAAGTTTAGACAGATTGGATGGGTTACAAGACCTGGACCATCACCATGGGATAAAATAAAAGGACCTTAATGAATATTTTAAAGTTGATTATCTATCAACAAGTCCTTAAAAAAGTGTGTAGGTTCTTTTGAGTACCTTTTGAGAGGATATTTTTCATCAATTGGGGTATAGGTGCTATTAGGAGGGTTTGTAAACCAAGGATTGGTGTTGGATTCTAAACCATGGTACGTAGAGGAAATAATATACCAAAAGTATTGTATATAAATATTTTAAATATCTAGTCTATGAGCATGGAATCAAAGCACAAGATATTCTTCGAATAGGGATCTTTTATATATTAGTGGGATATGGAGACCTAGAGAAGTTTTTATATTAACTATGGACCCTAGATCTTGACCATGGTTAAGTAGATAAAATAAGTTCCATATGACCACTATAAAGATTATAGGTCTCATGGGAAAATATCAGATCTTAAACTATTATACATGCCCTCTAGAGGGGAACATTGCCACCAAATGGGATACATGCACCATTACGCTACTTTTCTTAGTAGGAATAGGCCTGAAGGCCTTATCCATGGTCATATGGGAACCATTCTGAGGTTTTACAAACTAGATGGTTTCTTAAACATTGGAAAAGGTTCAAGGATAAAAGAGAATGTGTTATGTACTAAAATGCATGTTTATGATTCATGGACAATGCATAGGGTCTAAACTCACTACATAGTTGTAACACACTAAATAAAGGTAAATTATTGTCATTTGAATATTTTATTTTTTTAAAATATTTTGACAAGGAAATCAAAATGGATGTAATTAATTATTTTTTATTTAATAATTAAAAATAGTGAGAGGGATTAGAACTTAAGTAGTTGTTGCAATAATATGTTCTCACCCACAAGGGTAAAAGACAAGTGGTGAAATCTACTGAGTGAGAACTCAAGTGATGTAGGAGGCATATTCCCCAAAATTAGGTGAAGAGTCCTTGTTGAGTGCTAAAGAGAAGGAGGCTCATAAATTACCAAGTCCTAGTAAAAATACTATATAATACTATGTCCATATAGCAAGAAGGAGGCTATTGATGGACAGGGAATTGATCTTTTTATGCAAGCGATGGAGCATTGATCAAATTTATTTCTTGTAGTTCAACAAACAGGCTCGTGGGTTCTAGTGCAACTAAGACTCGGCTACTCTATGAGTTGGTTGGGAGGAATGACAGCTTTAGTTCTTTTTTCTCGGCAATGGTGTTAGGTTCACTATTTCTATTTCTTATCTTTCTAAGTATTGTTAAAGTAAAATTGAGCATAAATATCCGTAATTACATTTTTATAGTAAATGATAATATGGATTTGTTCCTATTTCTTTCCTATTTCATGTTAAATGATTTAATGTAAATTCTTCTTAATTATTAGAGGAATCAATGACTTATTATCTTAATCTAATTAATCTTTGTTTGGGATTCCATACTCGAACTAGAGAGAATCTAATGTTCACCTAATTAGGAGTCTAAACAAAGGTATTTTATAGATCTGATTAAATATTTTAAATTAAATTTAAATTGATATTTGTTTTTAAACTATAATAATCTTATAAATGATTTCCCAATTAAAAAGTTTGTTTTCAAAATTCCTATGGTTATGACTAGATTCCATTAACATAGTTAAACAACAATAGTATGGAAGGAAATAGTAATTAAACCATGAATCTAATGACCTGGCAAGAATTTTTGAAATACATAATCAATAAACAAAAAGGTTGCAAATTGTTGCATAAAATGATATTGGGTATACAAAGTAGAGCTGAGAGTATTTTCTTCCAAAACAAACATCTAAATCAAATCAACTACCCTATGAATACAGAGTAGAGCCGAAAGGTTTTTAATATAAACCAAAACATTTGAATCGCTGATGTATATTGGCAATGGTTGCAACAGTAATCATTCTACAAATGTTACATAAATTTCCATCACATATCCATTTAGTAATTTAAATAACAAACAGTTACATGAATGATGGCTGATGGATAACAATACCCATTATAAACTAAATCGAGTTTAGATGTGTTACAAATAAATATTAAACACATAATAACTCACAGATCCATATCATAAAGACAACAATCATATCCAACTAAACTAAAGAGTAAATTTATTTTAGTCTTTAAGTTGAAAACACAGAGTCTCCAATAATGGGTATCCATGCCCTGTGACATATGGATCTATACAAAAATAATTTTAAAACACAATCCAATCACAAAGATAAAATATTTCAAATTTCATCAACAAACCCCATTTGATAAACCATGAGTGGTTGTAATCCCATTAAAAATGGAATCCAACATTTAAGGAATTGATGACATATACATCTAGATGGATGACATCGAAACACAATAAACAAAGAAGTTGTGAAGCATTTTTTCTACAAATAGTACATACCATAAGGGCTTAATAAAAACATTTCAAACTTATCTTCGTAGTAGTGAAGAAATACCTATTCATATATTGTCCATGAAACTAGTGGAGAACCACTGCAACTTATCTATTAAATTAAACCTTATCACTTGGTTGTTTGTGGACCATTGATGCAAACTTAGCACAACCAAACCGAGGAATACATGTACATAAAAAAATCTAAGAAATGTTAGAATGCTTTCTAAGTAAAGACTTATTTTGTTTAATTTAAACAAAGTAGGGGAGTTTTTTCCTCACTGTTTGCAAAGAAATAACATGCGTGAGGGGAGGTGACCCTGTCACCACTCTAATCGTTCAGTTTACAACTTGTATTCCACACGTTATGCATTTAAAATGGTATACTTGATAACCTATGACGTATTGTTTTTTAAGAAATACATGTTAGTGTTAACAAACCCTTTCTTAGACAATAAAGCATGACTTAAATATTGTGACTATGTTCATTTTGAAGCCTCTCAAGACACCTATACAATGAAGGAAAAGAGTTAAGATCATTTTTATGAAATCAATTTTTAAAAATCAAAGAAACTATCAGTTGATTTTTACCTTAAACGAATGTAGAGAGAGCAATGGGTCCACTCCTCTTGGAAGCCTTTATTTCTCCTCTTCCTGCATACCAACGGAGAAAACCCAAGTTAATTACTAAATATGACATTATGTTAAAAATAAATTTTATGATAAGTAAAACCAAACTGAGAAGTACTCGTTACCTAGTGAAAGACGTAGTAATGTCAACAAAGGATCTATTTTCTTCCTCATCATGAAAAACTTGAATGGACGAGGCCATAATGGAGGCTATTACCACTCATAAAAACCTTCTTGTAAACCTTAGAAGAAAAGAAAGAAACTCTATTAAATAATTGTTTATGCTGCAACAAAAATTTGTGATTACTGTCTCTTTTAGCTTCCTTTTTAGCGCCCACTATCACTTTTAGTGTATTTTTTATCATTTTTTGGACAAAGTGGACACTTTTCCATGGGATGGCACTTTTAATGGCATTATTTGCGTCCCTTTCAAAAACTTGGCACTATTTTAGATGCTAATTAGCATCCGAATTAACATCCCAATTAGCATCCCAATTAGAGTCCCAATTAGCATCCCAATTAGTGTCCCATTTTAAAAGTTGGTGTTATTTTGGACGCTAATTAGCATCCCAATTAATGTCCCAATTAGAGTCCCAATTAGCATCACAATTATCATCCTAATTAGCATCCCAATTAATGTCCCAATTAATGTCAAAGAAAGCATCCCATATAATTCCCAAAATAGCCTCCAAAAAAATGCCCTAAATATCATAACATTGTATATTAATCCAGGGTTGGCAACAAAAATTGCACCATGAATTTCGGTAGGAAAAGAATCCAACACAGCGACAAGTATTGAGACAAAAATTGTTCCTAGAAAACATATGACGTATCCCCAGGTATAGAGCTAGGTATAGTGCATGGAATAATGTTGGAAATTTCAAAAGGAACCGTGCTAGGAATTGCACTAGGTTTAGAGCTGGGAATTGTATTTCGAAAATGTTTGACATAAAAACAGATATATCAATGTCAATGTCAATGATCATGATTCATGTTATAGTACTTTGGGATCTTCATTTATCATAGTGGCACCTAAATGATTGTAATCATGGCACTTTTGGATCTTGATTAATCCTAATGAGGGGTAAATTACCTTAATATCACCTAAATTTCTCTAATGGCATTTGAGTGTCCCCAACCACATTTGATAGAACCTAATTTCATCTAACTGGCCCTAAAAACATGACGGTGATGCATTACAATAATTATGATGGAGAATATGGATATCATTTGATATGTTTAAGACTATATCATCCATTCTTGTGAGGTAGTAGGGATCCTTGCTCATTACTATCACAATTATATTAATGATGGATACAATGATGACAATGATGTTTATTTATTGTATGATTATGATGATGATGTGGATGTCATCGATGATTATGCATGTGATAGCACTTTTGGATCCCAACTGATTCTAATGGAACCTAAATGTCTGTAACGACATCTAAACGACCCTATTATCATCAAAATGAGTGTAATGACATATATATGACCTTAAAAATTACATGACATGAATCCTAATGGCGATGAGTGATTAAGAACACTAATGGCATATGAGTGACCATAATGACAATGATGATGATGATTTTGTTGATGATGTACATAAGGTTGATGATGATGATGATAGTGAGGATGACAATATTAATGTAATTAATGCTGATGATGATGATCATCTTAATGATAAGGAGGATTATGTACTTAATGCTTATGTGGAGAAGCTCTTGCAATAAACAATGAGAATGCAAAAATATTGGAGCACAAAAGATATTTTATTGATCGTGGGCCACTTCAAGGGGGCAACCTCCTTTGAGCAAGTTCAATACAAAATAACTCTTTGGTGCTTTCAATAGCCTCAACACATACTTATATACTAAGTTTAATATAAACAACTATTACTCCACATGAATGTCGAATAATGCAACCTATTAACTGGATGACTTAACAACTATTACTTACTCCTCATGAATGTGGGATACACCATACTAATTGGATGACTTACAAAGTATATGCATCCGACAAAATATACCAACAAAATAAAGAGGGGGGTTGACATGGGTTATTAACATCCACTCCCTCTTAGAAAAAGCTTTGTCCTCAAAGCTTTAGATGTGGAAACAACTACTGAATTTGAAGGAGGGGTTCCCATGTAGCATCCTCTAGTTGCATGCTGGGCCACTGAATTGAAGACCTTTGTGATGGACTGAGAGAGAAGCTAACAAGTGTGCTCATTGAAGATGGCCTCCGACTTTAAAATGATGGATCCTTCAGTAACCCATTTTGGTAAAACAATTTGTGCACTGATGTTGGCGCTGATCATTTGCTGAATGCGAGAAGGAGGAAGCGCTAATTTATAAGCAACATACCCAATCTTTGGAAGAACTAGATATGGGCCAGAGATCTTTGGAGCGAGTGTTTCATGCCCTTTGTCTTTCATGGAGGATTGCTTGTAACACTACAAATGAAGAAAAACCATATCATCAACTTTGAAAAGTTCGCTCAGAACGGTGTTGATCAGCCTATTGTTTCATGTGGGCTCTTGTCAAGTGAAGATTTTCCTGCAGAAGGTGAAGAATCTGATGTCAGTTTCGAAGAACCATGTCAATTGCCTAAACTGGTGAACAGCTGGGGGTGGATGGGAGGAGTACTAGAGGTGCGTGACCATAGACTGCTTCAGATGGAGTCATTTTAGATGTAGTATGGTAGGAATTATTATACCACCATTCAGCAAGAGGGAGCCACTGTTCCCACTGATGTTGTTCTTCAGAGGTGAAACAATGAAGATAAGTTTCCCAATATTTGTTGACGAGTGTAGTTGGACCCTCTATTGGTGGGTGATAGACTGAAATCATATGTATTTTCGTGTCAGGGAGACAAAAATTACTTGTGAAAGTTGTGTTGTGGTCTAAGACAATGGAATAAGGGATTCCATGAAGAAGGAATATCTGGGCCATGAAAATTTGTGCGATTGAAGAGGTGATATATGGATGGAGTGTAGTTTCACCCTTGTGGTGTTGACAAGGAACACATTCGGCAACCATATGTTGAATTTCATGTTGCACCCCCTTCCAAAAGAAGTTATGGCGCACTAGCTCATATGTTTTGATGAACCCAGACTGCGCTATTGATGGAGAAGCATGGAGTTCATAAAAGACCGCATGTTTAAGGTCTGTACTCTGGGGAAGCACTAGACGACCCTTATATCTCAGAGAAAATCCATCCCAAGAGGAATATGGTACCACAGAAGGGTTACTGGACAATTTTTGGATGACTTCAAATAATGAGAATTCATTGACATAGCCTTGCTGAAGAGAGTGTAACCAAGTTGGAAGAGGCATAGAAATAACTGAAAGAGAAACATGGGCATAAATGTGTGGAAAATAACATCCACCACAATATTGTCCTGAGCCTTCTTATAGTCATAATATCTAAGTTTGAGAACCCATTTCTGTTGTGTTGGGGATGAGACCCATTGTTCTAGGAAATATTTCAAACTCTGGTGATCAGTCTTGATGTCGAAAGGATTCTCTAAGAGTGATGGCCACCACTTTTGTACTGTGCACAAAATAGTCATCATTTCCTTCTCATATGTAGAGGTGGATAAATTATTTCCAGAATTGCATTTGTCGATGAAGGTAATGGGATGTTCATCTTGAAAGAGGACAACCCCAAGTCCATTGTCATAAGCATCATGCTCAAGAGTGAAGAGGTTGGAAAAATAAGGCATCTGAAAGGTGCATCGGAATCAAAGATCCAAGGGAGTAGTTGAGACTACTGAAGGTTGCATCTGAATGAAATGGAGCTGAGTAATGACACCATGTGAATTCATCTTCAGGAGCTTTTCCATGCGATGGGAACAGATGATGCTGAGAGAACCTGGTTGGAATCCAATGAATTTTTGTTTGTTCCCATTGACTGAAAATTGCATCCATAGTTCAGCAAAATCCCATAAGATGGGTCCAAGTGTGCATAACCATTGAGTTCCCAAAATCACATCACATCCTCCTAGAGGAATGGCAAACATGTTAGAGCGCAAGTTATAATCTCCAATATAGATACACACATTGCGGCACTTTCCTTTGCAAGGTAAGGTGCTCCCATTGGCAACCATGGATTTAAAGATGGAGCAAGGATGGACAAAACTATCAGCTTGTTTGGCAATCTGAGGGTCAATGAAGTTATGGGTGCTACCAGAATCAATGAGTATTGTAAGAGGAATCTTCTTGAAGAAACCCTTGACCTACATGGTTTGTGGGGCGGTGACTCCGACTAATGCGTGGAGAGATATCTTGGGGTGTTCCTCATGAGAATGAGGGTCAACAGGTGGTTGCTGAATTTCGACCTGAGCATCGACTGGATCTTGAGCAACTTCACAAATCTCAAGTGCAGGTGGAGAATCCACATCCAGGAGAAAGAGCTTTTTCTCAACACATATATGTCCCCAGGTAAATTTCTTGTCACAATTATAACAAAGCCCCTTTTCCCAATGTTCCCTCATCTCTACTTTAGACAAATGCTTGATAGGAGTGGTTCTAGGAGTTGGCATATTTTGGGTTCTTTGAGGAACCATAGGTCTGAATGGAACAAGAGTGGATTTCGAGCATTGTTGATCTCGGATCTTGTCCTCTACTAGCTTAACCAACCCAGGGGCTTCGATCATCGTGTGGGGGTAGAACATTTTAACCTCAGAGCGTATTGCATCCTTCATACCATTGATAAAACAACTAAGGTAGAATGCATCACGCAATCCCTCGGTGTGATTGACGAGTTTCTCAAATTCTGTCTGATACTCTCGCATAGTGCCAGTTTGTCGAAGTTTGGTGAGTGCTCCTATGAATTCATCAAAAGCACTAGGACCAAATCACTGCAAAAGGAGTTGGGAAAAATCTATTTAGTTTGGCTCAGCATGAGCCTTGATGTACCAATGGAACCATTGAAGTGCTTCATGTTCCAAATGAAAGGATGCAAGGGGGACTTTATTGAAATCAAAAGTGTTATGCAGGCTGAAATATTATTCTGCCCTATAAATCCATCTAGTTGGATCATCACCATGGAAGCAAGGAAAATCTAGCTTCGGCCTACGGTAGTGGCTAAACAATGAGAACCCATTGTCTGCAAAAGACTCAGGTTGGCGGTGGTTGTCAATGGGTGAATGCTGACGATTGAGGCCGAGAAATTTTTGATCTAGATCCTCAAGTTTGGACCTGATGGCGGTAAGTTCTTCTTCCATTTGTTTATTTTCTCTAGCGCGGGTAACAACCATAAGCAATTTTTTTTTTTTTGCTTTAAGGTAAGGGTAGAAAAACAAAAATGAGATTTTTGATTTGGGAAAAATTTGGGGGGCTAATTGGGGTTTTACGGGATTTTGGACACTTTTTTAGGGACAAGAAGCAAAAAATGTGAATTTCAGAGGTAGGATGAAGGAATTGGAAAATTTGTCTGAGAGGGACAATGAAGCAGAATTGGAAAATGAACACCGTGGAAAAATTTGAAGGCAATTGGGTGAGAATCAAAGAAGTTATGACAAACTTAAAAAATAGACAAATGTGGGATTTCGGTCTTGAGGAAGCGAAATTGGGGATAAGGGCCTCAATGAAGGAATATGCAGAATGGTAGCATGGGGGTGAAAGTGAAATTCCAAGGAAAACAAAGCTAAATCAAGGAAGATATGGCTGAAAAACAGAAATTTATACTTTTTTTTCTCTCTAAAGAATTGATCTGTGCCGGTACCAGAAGCTGAATTTTATCAACAGGAAATGGAGTAGATGATCTATGACAATTCTAAAATTTTGCATGTTATCAACTGTAAATACAGATGGACCTCAGGTATAATCAGCTTCCTATTGGTTCAAAGGTAGTCACTCGGCCACCAATGCTGTCTCAGGCTTGAGTATTGGGGCGGTACCCCTCACTTCACGATGCAGGTAAAACTGCTAACCGCTTGGCCAAAAATGACAACTCTTTGGTTTTCCTCATGGATGGTAATCTAGTCAATCTGGTGGGGGTTGTTGCCCTTTTCACTAAGCAGGTCCTCTCAATGGCCATCTAGTTTGGGGTTCCTGTGGTACTCCTCACAATGAGTTTTAGCGCTATTCCCAAGTACTCCCAACAGTTAAGCGGATACGGTGTGTTCCCTGATCCAAATGAAAACTACTTCCACAAGAAGAAAAACTACTGCAATAATCACAGTGCCAAAAAAAATGTGGCAGAAATTCCACCCAATGCTCAAAAAATCGTAATTAGAGCTAGGGTTTTGAGACGAAAACTTTTCAAATGAGCATAAACCGATCTAGATTGCTTAGAATCACTATTATATCCTATTTTCAGAACTAGAACAACCACTTTACTTCCACCCACGAAATTAGAATAGAAATCTGGGCACCCGGTTAAAAGATTTTCGCTCTGCAATTTCCACGGTCATCACCAAAATTCTGAAAAATTGCTGATTTTAAATCTGAGATATCGCTACTTTTAGAACTCCAAATGAGATGATTTTTTTTTTGAAACTGCGTATTTTTGAAAGAGGAATTCAGATATGCAACCCGTTTCTTCGAATTCTATGTAGAAAGTCTCAAAAATTGATATGAAAGTCACCGCCCAATTTTTCCCTCTTCTTTTGAAAAGAAAAAAAAAATTCCCACTTGTGCCAAGGAAAGTGCTTTGATACCAGATGTGGAGAACCTCTTGTAGTAAACTATGACAACGCAAAAATATTGGAGCACAAATTTTTTTTTATTGGTCGTGGACCACTTCGAGGGGGCAACTTCCTTTGAGCAAGCTCAATACAAAATAACTCTTCAGTGCTTTCAATAGCATCAACACATACTTATATACTAAGTCTAATCTAAACAACTATTGCTCGACATGAATGTGGGATAATGCAACCTATTAAATGGATGACTTAACAACTATTACTTACTCCCCATGAATGTGGGATAATACATCATACTAATTGAACAACTTACAAAGCATATGCGTCTGACAAAATATATGAACATAATAAAGAGGGGGGTTGACACGGGTTCTTAACAACTTACCATGTCATATGCATTTAACAAATTCAAAAATTTCATAGGAATTTAACAAAAGAAAATGTTCCATTATGTTGGTTTTTAATTTCATAAAATATATATTAAACTAGATTTAATGGAAGAAAGTTAGGTATAGAAAAACGTTTAATGTGGTTTTTCTATTTGTAAAACATTTTAGTGTATTGTTTTTCAATATTTATTTTGATTGTTATTGCATTTTAATATTTATTTGAAGAATTAATATAGGGAAAATATTTTATGCAAATAAATTTTATTGTAGTTTTTAAAACTTCCTAATGAAACTCCTCTCATCAAAATGGGAACCGATTTCCTCTTAAAAGAAACTCTCACTGCTAAATGTTTGATGGAACATATTTTTTATAAATTTTCTATTTCATCACACCACATGTTCCATCTCAGGAAACATCGAAAAATAGGGTTTTATTTACCCATTGATCATAACACGTTCTAATTTCAGAAACCTTGAAAAACAAGGTTTTACTTGATTTCCCCCAATAGGTTTTTGAAATTGTACACGTCATTGTTGAAACAATTTATAGATTGGAAAATTATTTTAGGGTCAATTTTTTTATAATGATTTCAAGTGTTTTAGTAGTGGCGAGCCTCCCCTAACTCACATCTCAGTTACAGGGTTAAACTATGGCAAATTGTAGGATTTAAAAATTGTACGCATCATTGTCGAAACAATTTATAGGTTGGAAAATGATTTTAGGGGTCACTTTTTTTACAATTATTTCAAGTGTTGTAGCAGTGGTGTGTCACCCCTAACTCACATCTCAGTTATAGGGTTCAACTAGGGAAAATTGTTTTTGTATCCACACCAACATAGACCACTAGGATCCCTTCCCAGTATAAGACCTCATGGGGTTGAACCCTAAGGAAATTCAAATATTGATATCCCTTTTGACTAGAAAAGGGCTTGGTTCAAGATAAAATTTCAAATCCATTGCTACTAACCAATGAAACCCCCTGCGTTTGTGCACCAGAGAAATTCTTGCACTGCTACATAGATGGGGACACACAAGTTTGTTACGACAGAGGAAATTGAGGTGATGGATGCGTGTTTATGTGTCTCCAGATGAATGGGTCAAGGAATTGGATTCTTTCCTCAATCTGAAAGACTTAGAACTTTAGATTCTCTTAGAGACTATGAAGACAATTTCCCAAACCAATGGAACTCGAAGCTTACCTAAAATTCCCAAGATTTGTGATTTCTGTATTTTTTATAGTTAAATTTTTTTTCTATTAACAAAATACACAGATCCACAAATGCAATTTTTTCTTACAAACATTGATATCTGATGCTCATAGTCTCTGTCATTAATACTGATAATTGCATTTATGCATTGAATCGACTACGTTTTTTTCATTTGTAGAATTTGTTGATCTGAGGATGATGAAATTTTCCCTTCTGTAGTGACCAAGGATGATGCTGAAGCAATGGTTGAGGAATTGAATATCCCCTTTAACGTGGCTTCCTTGGCCCTTAATAAAGTGGCGCTCCTCTCTTGACCAACAAAAGGTGGAAAAAACTCAATGCGGACTCTCCTAGGAAGGTAATTGTTTCTATTTTCCTTAAGTATTGTTTCTTCATGAGACGAAATCTTGGTGTAGGAAATAAATAATTTCTATTCCACATGCATAAAAGGTATTACAAATATTTCTTTAATACCAGTGAGATTCTATTTTCATAGCAAAGGAAAAATATCTACCAAATATAACCAGTTTTCAAGGTATTTGATCAAAGGATTCAATGCCAAACTTAATCTCAACAATCCATGTAACCGATCCAATGCTCCTAAATAGTTGTGGAGCAATGAGCTAGGTTTATTGTCATTTCCAGAATTTGTATACATAGTTCAACACTATCACAATTTCTCAAATAAACAGACATCTCTACGATACCTTTTACATCAGGTTTGTAGCCTCTTGATTTGAATATATGGTATACATAGAGTTTGCATCGCCTTCATGGTATTGACCTCCAATTCAACGCCATAAATTTTTAATCCCACATCCAAGAGACTACTCCAACAATCTCTTCTTTCTTCATCCAAATTTCTGCCACACTACCGTTTAAAAAAACTTGAACTATCGAGCCTATATGGAAGGCACCATCATTAGACTTATCCTCTTGAGGAAATCCTACTTTATCTTCCAAAATAGGAGTCAGGATTGGAGTGTTCATGAGTGTGAGGTTATTGTTATTCTTTATATTTTTTAATGTTCTTGTTCTCTGCCACCTTATAAAGAGAAGAAAGGATCATTCAATAGAACAAGTTTAAAGAGAAATCATTGACTAGCACAAACCAATAAGTTTATATGCCTTATCTAGGAATCCAACACGATGGAGGATATCAACCATGTAGGCATATTTTTCCAAATTTGGTTTGATGTGCCTCTCAAGGGTCATGGGATTGAAGAACTTCCATCCTTCTACAACTAATCCCACATGAATGCATGCATAAATTTAATAATGATGAAAGTTATGTGATTGGGCATAAACGTTTTTGATTTGGTAAATAAGAATGAGCTTTATATTTTGGCCATGTTTATGCATCTTTTCACATATTATGGACAATCAAATCACCTAAAAACATGTATCCATATCCTTCAAATTCTAGCACCAATTTTTTAAAGGGAAGACATTGAAGAAGCACTTGATATCAGATCTCATTGTTGTTACCCCATGTAAGAAAATTGAATGCAATGAGGTAAACTAGAATTCTAAGGTTAAAAGCATGTCAAGAAAAGCAATAATTGGCACATCAAATAAGGATATAAGACGGACATGGGGAGCCTCCAAAGATGCAGGATACAGATTAAGAAAATTCAAAGGGGATTCACTGTATAGTTGTGGGCTTCAAGACAAACTAGATTTAGGGTTTGCAAAAATTAATAGAAAGCCACAATGCTTGGATGTTTCATCTCAATATTTAGCATCAACAAAGGATGTGGAGGAAGACTTCATCATGTTAGCTTGTTAAAAAACCTAGATTTTAAGTTTTCTTTGGTTTTTCTTTTCTTCCTGAAAGAGATTTTAACAAGTTACAAGATACATGCTTATGATGTGTCTACAAACTTACGAGGATCGATCACTCGAATTTAAAATGTGAAACTTCTAGCACATTTATACAATTTTTTGTGGTTCAACATTATTAATATTTTAAGAGGATGCATTTATATTGCTAAAAATGTAGTGTTAGAACCTCGTGTAGGTTATCCAATTACATAAGAACTAAATAACCTTTTAGTTTCTTAAAACTGGTGTTCCTTTACTATTTTATTAATTATTAATTTATTTCATTTTTTTATATTCCTAATTTGTGGAACACACCCATGTTTATTGTAATATTATTAGAGTAGGGAAATGGCATTTTCCTATTGGACTTTGCAGGTAAAATGTTTCTCAAACACTTTTATACAAGGAATATCTAGGAGGAATTTTCCATAATTTGTAAAGGCATTGCCATACTATTTTTGTGGCTAAACACGTCCTTTTCATGACATGATCGTATGGCAGATTTCATTTACATAGTCGAAATCGTGATATAAAGTACACTCTACAAACTTTATTTTTATTTGATTATAGATAAAATAAATAAATGAAATGTTGATGGTACAAACTTTGGACTATATTCCACTTCCCATATGAGATCTTAAAGGACTAGGGTATACCTTTTCTCGGATCTATTTCAACGCACAAATTTACCACTATCATGTAAGAATTGGAGAGAAATGATTAGGATGCAAGTATATATGCTTACCCAATGTAATGTTGATACCTTAAGGATTTGAACCTTACACAACTCTATTAGTAGTTCTAGAAGTTTTATCCACAAGGATTATGAGGTCATCAATTCTTTGTTTGATCAATCGTAGGTTCTCAATTATTTAGATTCAAGTGAGTATTGTTCCAACCAATGCCTCTATTTCATCAAATTTGTATCTTTCTCGTACTTGAATAGGAAGGTAATATGTCCCTTGGCAAGGATGTGAAAGGGAGGAACAAAGATCACCATCATAAATGAATTTGATTCCATCCAATTTCTTTGTATAATTTCATAAATAATCATGCCATGGAGTTTCCTGACCAAGGCTTGTCTTTAGCATTGTAGAATGCCTCAAGCATGATTCGCTCCTCCACAACCAGCCTTGGCTGCTATTCACACCGTTTAACAATTCTTGACCTTGTTTTGTTCAACATGGAGCCCTTTGAATGCTTCATTGGCTTTGACTCTCCACTATTGCCGTTTTAATCTTGCAACTTTTTCCTTGGTTATTGCCACTAGAAGTTTCAATCAAAGCCTTTAGTTATATATCTACTAAGGTAGGTTGATTGTTATATGATGTCGATATCGCTAGCATGAGTTGACAGTGAGGAACATTACTTTACCTTATAGGAGTACCTTGACCATTACCACTACCCATGGAGAGCCTTATATTCCTCTAAGTGATATATTAGCTTTTGTTCATGTCTAACAAATCTCCACCAAACAATAGAGGATCCCTTTCTCCCTAAACATTCAAGGTAAAACCCTCACCTTGTCCCTTTATAAAATAGGTGAAACTTGTTACAGTGGACTTTAATAATACCTTCCCCTTTTCCCTAGAAGGGTCTTTTTAGTTCTTCATGAAATTAACTCTTGGAATGAATTTTTGGTTTCTAACTCTCGAAAAAGAAGCACAAAAATTGGAGATATGAAATCAGGGTATTTTTTAAGGATTCTAATATGATACTTAAGTATAGTATTCTAGGTGATTGTTTTGGATTGAAAAAAACATGTTTATAGATAGGTAGGTGAAAATTAAATATGAAACATAAAATTCACTTAAATGTGTAAATTGTGGCCAATATTATGATAAAAAAAACACATTTTATGTTAATATAGGCGGTATTAGGCACTAAAAATGACCAAATAGCGAATTTTATTTTTGAAAAAAAACACAAAAATACCCAATTGGTGAAATTTCGCCCCTAAAAATTACCCTAGATGAAATTTGACCCCAAGCCTTCCAATGGTTTCACCAAGTACTAAAATAAATTTTTACCTCTTCCATTATTTTGTAGACTTATGACCTTTTTCTCTTCATACCACCCCATCCTCACCCACCGATACTCCTCCTAAATAAAATACATTTACTAATTTTACACAACAATTTAGAACATTTATAAATGATAAAAAAATAATTAATTTAAATAATTCAATCTTTTCTTATGATTATATGTTGACATAATATAACATATGATATGTGTGTATATGTGTGTGTGTGTGTGTGTGAAGCAACAATGAATAGACATGCTGCAATTCAGAAAATTTAGTTGTCTAGGTGTATCATTTAGTAGACATGCTAGGGTATAATAATGGGTGTGATATGTTAATGCTAACCATATTACTATGATGGCATTATAATACATGTATAAGAATGTTGTAAAATTGTACCTAATGCTACAATTCATACCAACTATATTTGTTGAAAGCCAACCTTTTATAATTTTTTTTAGGTTTAAGCTTGTAAATGGATTTGAAAAATCACTTTTTTTTAGGTTTATAAATGTATTTGTAAAACAAATTTCTTTAGATATTTTCAGACTAAAAACTTAGCAAAAAAAAATTAATGAATGCCAATTAGATAGTTGAAAGTAGTATTGTTATAGTGAATTCTTTAGAGCTTCACCACTAGTTAGAAAATATTAAATGCTTGATGAAATATTTCTCTTTTCTATCTTTCAATCATGTTTACAGAGAACTGAACGCGGAACCTGATACTCTCTCAAAACTAGAGTTGGGTAATATGGATGGTATATTAAAGTTATTTCATTTCTCTTCTGGAAATCGTTTTAGAATCCAAAATTTGGTTATTTTCAATTAGTCACTTTGATCTTTGTTTTTAGTATTAACAGGAGATTTGTTGGTGAATTTTATCATATGTTTGGATTTTGAAAATTTATTGGATTGGATCCAGTTTTGTTGGGTGGTTCTCTCTTCCTAGATGTTTGGTTTTTTAGTATTTACTGAGTGTAATTTTTACTATGATGATCATATTTTGATATTTGGATCTTCTATAAATTTAACATAACTTTCTTTAATATACAAAACTTGTTTTTCTTACTCAAAACAAATTATATACTATAATATCCCAAATTTTGACCTAACACTTATGGGCATAATCCCCATTGCTTATAATGTTACTTTGAAGTTTTATTTAGTATATTGGGCCTAAGACCCCACTGCACATGAGAATGTTGATTTGTTTGATATATTTGGTGTAATTCAATTGCATGTGTTTTATATAAATTATTTCATGTGTTGGGCATTGACCCTGAAGCACATAATTGATGAGATGTTTGTGTTGAGCAAGAATCTCTCGAGCACATGAGTATGTGATGTTTTGTGTTGAGCGAGAATATTTGGAACACATGAGTATTGAATGGTTGCATTGAGAGAGAGGATCTGGAGCACATGAGTATTTTAAATGTTTGTGTTGAGCGAGAAGCTCTGAAGCACATGAAAGATAAAAATTGGAAGTGTTGGGCATAATCCTTGGAACCTTCCAAGTTTATGTTGAGCTTAACCTCTGGAGCATCAGATCCTTGGCCATTGTATACCTAGGTGTATCCTACAAATACATCCTAGAATTAGTGTTGAGTGAAGAGATTTGGAATTGCATTAAGTTTGTAACTCCTTGTTTCTTACCATTGAGTATGGGCTTTGGATAAACAATAGGAGTTACAAAAAAATTACTATGTTGATTGAAAATGACTTTGATAAAACATTGATTTCATGTTACTTATTTTAAGTGGTTAAATAAAATTTCAAATTTTGTATCTCATCAAAGTACTGAGAAACTACCATGTTATACGAGGGAATCCAACATGCAAGGAGGTTTAGAGTTTTCTAACCTAGTTGACCTAACCCCTACCGAAAGGCCCTAATGAAGAAAGCAATTAACCTAAAAGAAAGGTGTCAAATGATTAGGGATCATGCTATATGATACATGGTATACACACACACACACACACACACACACACACACACACACACACACACATACATACAC
>LPNX010697872.1:0-19904 GCA_001517045.1 Pseudotsuga menziesii
GGTATGTACCTCGACCGAGGTACATACCTCGACCGAGCTAATACCTCGGTCGAGGTATTTATTAACCCTCGGTCGAGGTTTCAAGACCACGACCGAGGGTTGATAAATACCTCGACCGAGGGATGAAAAAAACCTCGGTCGAGGGCTTGATAAGCCCTCGGTCGAGGTATTAAAACCTCGGTCGAGGGCTTTATAAAACCTCGGTCGAGGTACATTTTTTTGATTTTGCCGAAATCCGCTTGCCAAAAAGTGTTACCCAGGTCCGTGGATTCACCCTGTGATGACATTCTTTCTCTGCTACATCATGTGCCTTTAGTGACCATCAATCATATCTACAATGAGCATAATTAGCAGGCTGACAAACTCTCCATATAGGCTATTTCGTTGACCCCGGGGCATGGGTATTTTTCTAGATCTTTAGATGGTATGATCATTGATCATGGGATATTTCAGTTATTTTGGCTTGTGCTAGGCTTAGCCCTTTCACTCTCTTTATGAGGCACAAGCATTCAGTTTGAATGAATGGTTCTTTTGCTGACATGGATGTGCCTATCAACCTTCTTGTTATGCTCCTGATTCATATGTTTCTTTGTCTCTCATGAATTATTTCAGATAGATTTCTTGACCTATTGCTATAGGCATGATGATAAAAGTTTGCCCTTGGCAGACTTTATGCTTTTCTATCCCAGTTTTGGTTGGATGGATGGAATTCTCTAGCTTTACAGCTATCAGAGAGATCCACAAATGTATCTGCATTTGCGGAATTCTTCTGCATTCTGAAGGTGATCTTAGAGAGGAATGTAATGAAATAAATGTGGCATTTCTTTGCAAAGAAGAGCCTTCTCTTCAATACACATATTTGAAATTTTGTTGAAGGGTAAATTTGGTATGAAGTTATGATGCAAATCTGAAGTAGTTATTGAGGATTTTTTTGGTACATTTCACAAATAAAATAATTTTGCTTATGCATGGAATTAAAAAAATTTATGCTTATTTTATGGAATTAAAAAACTTTTATTACGTTTTGGTTATAAATAGCCAACAAGCTCTTAACCTAGGATAATAGATGCACCTATGTTTTTTTAGTTCTTTTGCTCTTTGAATCAGAATTCCTGTAACTAAAAACAATACAACTTCTCTGTGCAAACCCACGCAAACTAAATCTGACCAGTAAACACGATTTAGGAAGCAAGGAGGGGCAGTCGCCATGACAAGATGTTCAACCACCTCCTCCATGAATAGCAAGATATATACTAAATTCAGAACAAATGCCAAACTGAGAAAAAAATACTTCATGTTTTAGATGGGCTATTTCACAAGACTGCCTCTCCAGGAATTGCCCACGGCACTCTAGAATCACCGAGCACCTACGGTTCTGACTAGCTCAACAGTCACGGCAAAGCCTATGAACAATGCTCAGCAAAGAGGTGGAAAAAAAAGAGGTGCAAAACACGTGAACACTGAAACTTGTAGGCAAAATGGGAGGGCAGAGCAAGACAGCGACCAGAAACCTTCAACCATCATTGCTGTCACTTGCGGAGAAGCCTGGAATGAGTTCTAACCTTTACCTCCAAACCATCTGGAAGGCCCAACTATCAGCATAGAGGTTTTACACAGACTCAACTTGAAAACACACGGAGGACAAATAGATCACGAAGGAGACACCGAGGGATCGGGGTTGATTCTGGCTCTTTGGCCATTGCTTTCGATTGCCATTCATTTGGGGATCCCTCTCTTATCTGTATTTGGGGATTCACATGTTAGGATCTCTTACGTGAACATAATTACTTCATTGAACACGCCACTTCTGAGTCATTGGTGTGATGACATTCTTTCTCTGGTGCATCATGTCCCTTTAGTGACCATCAATCATATCTATCGCGAGCATAACTAGCAGCCTAACAGTCTATCCAAATAGGCTCTTTCATTGGCCCTGAGGCATACGGGATTTTTTGGATATTTAGATGGTATGATCATTGATCATGGGATATTTTAGTTATTTTTCCCTATGCCGTGCGTTTCCCTTTCACTCTCTTTATGAGGCACAAGAATTCAGTTTGAATGAATACTTCTTTTGCTGGCATGGATGTGCCTATCATCCTTCTTGTTATGCTCCTAATTCATATGTTTTTTGGTCTATCATGAATTATTTCAGATAGATTTCTTGACCTATTGCTACAGGAATGATGAGAAAAAGTCTACCCTTAGTAGAATTTATGCTTTTCTTTCCCCATTTTGGTTGGATGACTGGAATTCTCCGACTTTACAGCTATCTGCATTTTTGAAATTCTTGTGCATTCTCAAGGTGCTCTTACAGAGGAATGTAAGGAAAAAATGTGGCCCTTCTTTGCAAAGAAGAGCCTTCTCTTCAATAGACATATTTGAAAGTTTGTTGAAGGGTAAATTTGGTATGAAGTTATGATGCAAATCTGAGGTAGTTATTGAGGATTGTTTTGGCACATTTCACAAAGAAAATAACTTTGCTTATGCATGGAAGTAATAAAATTTATTGTTATTTTATGGAATTAAATAACTTTTATTATATTATGGTTATAAATAGCCAACAATCTCTTAACCTAGGATAATACATGCACCAACACCGGATTAGAGCTTCTGGCTGTTTGGGCATTGCTTTCGGTTGCCATTCATTTGGGGATCCCTCTCTTATTTGTATTTGGGGATTCACAGGTTATCATCTCATGGGTGAACAAAACTGCTTCATTGAACACCCCACTTCTGAGTCATTGGTGTGATGACATTCTTTCTATACTGCATCATGTGCCTTTAGTGACCATTAGTCATATCTATCGTGAGCATAACTAGCAGGTTGACAGACTCTCTATACAGGCTCTTTCGTTGACCTCGGGGCATGGAGAATTTTCTAGATCTTTAGATGGTATGATCATTGATCATGGGATATTTCAGTTATTTTGGCTTGTTTCGGGCTTTCCCTTTTCACTCTCTTTATGAGGCACAAGTATTCAATTTGAATGAATGGTTCTTTTGCTAACATGGATGTGCCTATCAGCCTTCTTGTTATGCTCCTGATTCATATGTTTCTTGGTATTTCATGAATTATTTCAGATAGATTTTTTGACCTATTGCTATAGGAATGATGAGAAAAGTCTGCCCTTAGCAGACTTTATGCTTTTCTATTCCAATTTTGGTTGGATGGCTAGAATTCTCCATCTTTATAGCTATCAGAGAGATCCGCAAATGTATCTGCATTTGCAGAATTCTTTTGCATTCTGAAGGTGATCTTAGAGAGGAATGTAATGAAAAAAAGTGGCACTTCTGCATTCTGAAGGTGATCTACAGTTTTGGCCATAGTGGGGGCTTGCCTTGGGGGTTTTCCTTTCTTTGTTCCCTTGCATTTCCTGCAAGTTTGGTTCTTCATTTTCGGTGATCCAAGACCACCTTATAATATGATGTTCTATTCGAAGAAAAGATTCAATATCTGAAATACAACAAATTATTCAAGGGTTTTGAATTATTCTAAGCTATACAAGAATGGTGTTTTAGTGGTCAGGCCAGCTGCGGTGCCCGATTATTTTAATGGAAGTTTTGTGGAAATTGATGAATGGCTTGTAGAGGGCAGAAATTACGATAGAAATGAAATTGTGTACCTGTGTTTTTTTATTTCTTTGGCTCTTTGAATCAGAATTCCTGCAACTAGAAACAATGCAACTTCTCTGTGCAAACCCACGCAAACTAAATTTGATCAGTAAACGCCATTTATGGAGCAGGGAGGGGTGGTCACCATGACAAGATGTTCAACCACCTCCAAACCGAGAATAAATGCCAAACCGAGAAAAAAACACCGGTCTTTCACAGGATGGGCTCTCCAAATATCGCCCACAGTGCTCCAAAACCATCGGACAAGTACGGTTCTGACAAACTCAACACTCACGGCAAAGCCCATGAACAACGAAACTTGCAGGCGAAATGGGAAGTTCTGACAAACTCAACAGTCACGACAAAGCCCATGAACAATGAAACTTGCAGGATAGAGCAGGGCAGTGACCGGAAACCTTGACCTCAACCTAAAAACACGCGAAGGACCAGCGAAACTTTAAAACACACGGAGGACCACCGGATCATGAAGAGGACACGTGGAGTACCACCAAATCACAAAGAGGACACGTGGAGGAGCAGTGTTGGCCGAATAGACGATGAAGGGAGCAGCGTTTTTTTATTGCCATGCATTTGGGGATCCCTCTCTTATCTGTATTTGGGGATTAACATGTTAACATCTCTTGTGTGAACAGAACTGCTTCATTGAACATGGCACTTCTGAGTCATTGGTGTGATGACATGCTTTCTCTGCTACATTGTGTCCCTTTAGTGACCATCAATCATATCTATCGTGAGCATAACTAGCAGCCTGATAGTCTCTCCAAATAGGATCTTTCATTGGTCCCGAGGAATACGAGATTTTTTGGATCTTTAGATGGTATGATTATTGATCATGGGATATTTTAGTTATTTTGGCTTGTGTCGGGCATTGCCCTTTCACTCTCTTTATGAGGCACAAGCATTCAGTTTGAATGAATAGTTCTTTTGCTGACATGGATGTGCCTATCAGCCTTCTTGTTATGCTCCTGATTCATATGTTTTTTGGTCTGTCACGGATTATTTCAAATAGATTTCCTGACTTGTTGCTACAGGAATGATGAGAAAAATTCTACCCTTATCAGACTTTATGCTTTTCTTTCCCCACTTTGGTTGGATGACTGGAATTCTCTGACTTTACAGCTATCTGCAGTTGTGGAATGATTGTGCATTCTCAAGGTGCTCTTACAGAGGAATGTAAGGAAAAAATGTGGAACTTCTTTACAAAGAAGAGCCTTCTCTTCAACAGACATATTTGAAAGTTTGTTGAAGGGTAAATTTGGTATGAAGTTATGATGCAAATATGAAGTAGTTATTGAGGATTGTTTTGGCACATTTCACAAAGAAAATAACTTTGCTTATGCACGGAAGTAATAAAATTTATCGTTAGTTATGGAATTAAATAAATTTTATTATATTATGGTTACAAATAGCCAACAAGCTCTTAACCTAGGATAATACACACACCAACACCAGATTAGAGCTTCTGGCTCTTTGGCCATTTCTTTTAGATGCCATTGATTTTGGGATCCCTCTCTTATCTGTATTTGGGGATTCACAGGTTATCATCTCATGGGTGAACAAAATTGCTTCATTGAACACCCCACTTATGAGTCATTGGTGTGATGACATTCATTCTCTGTTGCATCATGTGCCTTTACTGACCATCAATCATATCTACCACAAGCATAACTAGCAGGCTAACAGTCTCTCCAAACAAGCTCTTTCCTTGGCCCTGAGTCATAGGTGATTTTCTGGATCTTTAGATGGTATGATCATTGATCATGGGATATTTCAGTTATTTTGGCTTGTGCTGGGCTTTGCCCTTTCACTCTCTTTATGAGGCACAAGCATTCAGTTTGAATAAATTGTTATTTTTCTAACATAGATGTGCCTATGAGCCTTCTTGTTATGCTCCCGATTCATATTTTTTTGGTCTCTCACGAATTATTTAAGATAGATTTTTTGACTTGTTGCTACAGGAATGATGAGAAAAGTATGCCCTTCACAAACTTTATGCTTTCATGTCCCCATTTTGGTTCGATGCCTGGGATTCTCTGACTTTATAGCTATCAGAGAGATCCCCAAATGTATCTGCATTTGCAGAATTTTTGTGCATTCTCAATGTGCTCTTAGAAAGGAATGTAACGAAAAAATGTGGCACTTCTTTGCAAAGAAGAGCCTTCTCTTCAATAGACATATTTGAAAGTTTGTTAAAGGGTAAATTTGCTATGGAGTTATTATGCAAATCTGAAGTATTTATTGAGGATTGTTTTGCCACATTTCACAAAGAAAATAACTTTGCTTATGCATGGAATTAAAAAAATTTATTGTTATTTTATCAAAGTAAATAACTTTTATTATATTATGGTTATAAATAGACAATAAGCTCTTAACCTAGGATAATAGATGCACCAACACCAGATTAGAGCTTCTAGCTCTTTGGGCACTGCTTTCGGTTGCCATTCATTTGGGGATCCCTCTCTTATCTGTGTTTGGGGATTCACAGGTTATCATCTCATGGGTGAACAGAACCGTTTCATTGAACACCCCACTTCTGAGTCATTGCTGTGATGACATTCTTTCTCTGCTGCATCATGTTCCTTTAGTGACCATCAATCATATCTATCACGAGCATAACTAGCAGGCTGATAGTCTCTCCAAACAGGCTCTTTTGTTGGCCCCGAGGCATGGGGAATTTTCTGGATCTTTAGATGGTATGATCATTGATCATGGGATATTTCAGTTATTTTGGCTTGTGCTAGGATTTTCCATTTCACTCTCTTTTTGAGGCACAAGCATTCAGTTTGAATGAATGGTTATTTTGCTGACATGGATGTGCCTATCAGCCTTCTTGTTATGCTCCTTATTCATATGTTTGGAATTATTTGGCTTTACAGCTACTAGAGAGATCTGCAAATGTTTCTGCATTTGCGGAATTCTTCTACATTTTGAAGGTGATCTTAGAGAGGAATGTAACAAAAAAAATGTGGCACTTCTTTGCAAACAAGAGCCTTCTCTTCAATACACATATTTGAAAGTTTGTTGAAGGGTAAATTTGTTATGAAGTTATGATGCAAATCTTAAGGAGTTATTGAGGATTGTTTTAGTACATTTCACAAATAAAATAACTTTGCTTATGCATGGAATTAAAAAAATTTATGCTTATTTTATGGAATTAAAAGAATTTTATTATGTTATGGTTATAAATAGCCAACAAGCTCTTATAAAATAACTTTGCTTATGCATAGAATTAAAAAAAATTATGCTTATTTTATGGAATTTTTATTTATTTATTATGTAATCGTTATAAATATCCAACAATCTCTTAACCTAGGATAATAGATGCACCAGCACCAAATTAGAGCTTTTGCCTATTTGGTCACTTCTTTCGGTTGCCATTCATTTGGGGATCCCTCTGTTATCTGTATTTGGGGATTCACAGATTATCATTTCTTGGGTGAAGAGAACTGCTTCATTGAACTACCCACTTCTGAGTCATTGGTGTGATGGAATTGTTTCTCTACTGCATCATGTCCCTTTAGTGGCCATTAATCATATCTACCGCGAGCATAACTAGAAGGCTGACAGTCTCTCCAAACAAGCTCTTTCGTTGGCCCCGGGGCATGGAGGGTTTTCTGGATCTTTAGAAGGTATGATCATTGACATGGGATATTTCAGTTATTTTGGCTTGTGCCGAGCTTTTCCATTTCACTCTCTTTTTGAGGCACAAGCATTCAGTTTGAATGAATGGTTCTTTTGCTGACATAGATGTGCCTATCATCCTTCTTGTTATGCTCTTGATTCATATGTTTCTTGGTCTCTCACGAATTGTTTTAGATAGATTTTCTGACCTGTTGCTATAGGAATGATGATAAAAGTCTGCCCTTGGAAGACTTTATGCTTTTCTGTCCCCGTTTTGGTTGGATGGCTGGAATTATCCGGCTTTATAGCTACCAGAGAGATCCACAAATGTATCTGCATTTGCGGAATTCTTCTGCATTCTGAAAGTGATCTTAAAGAGGAATGTAACAAAAAAAAATGTGGCACTTCTTTGCAAAGAAGAGCCTTCTCTTCAATACACATATTTGAAAGTTTGTTGAAGGGTAAATTTGGTATGAAGTTATGATGCAAATCTGAAGTAGTTATTGAGGATTGTTTTGGTACATTTCACAAATAAAATAACTTTGCTTATGCATGGAATTAAAAAAAATTATGCTTATTTTATGGAATTAAAAGAATTTTATTATGTTATGGTTATAAATAGCCAACAAGCTCTTATAAAATAACTTTGCTTATGCATGGAATTAAAAAAATTTATGCTTATTTTATGGATTTAAAAAAAATATTATTATGTTATCGTTCTAAATAGCCAACAAGCTCTTAACCTAGGATAATAGATGCACTGGCACCAAATTATAGCTTTTGCTTATTTGGTCTCTTCTTTCAGTTGCCATTCATTTTGGGATCCCTCTGTTATCTATATTTGGGTATTCACAGGTTATCATCTCTTGGGTGAAGAGAACTGCTTCATTGAACACCCCACTTCTGAGTCATTGGTGTGATGACATTCTTTCTCTGCTGCATCATGTCCCTTTAGTGACCATCAGTCATACCTACCGCGAGCATAACTAGCAGGCTGATAATATCTCCAAACAAGCTCTTTTGTTGGCCCCGAGGCATGGGGAATTTTCTGGATCTTTAGATGGTATGATCATTGATCATGGGATATTTCAGTCATTTTGGCTTGTGCCGGGATTTTCCCTTTCACTCTCTTTATGAGGCACAAGCATTCAGTTTGAATGAATGGTTCTTTTGTTGACATGGATGTGCCTATTAGCCTTCTTGTTATGCTCCTGATTCATATGTTTCTTGGTCTCTCATGAATGATTTCAGATAGATTTTCTAACCCGTTGATATAGGAATGATGATAAAAGTCTGCCCTTGGTAGACTTTATGCTTTTCTGTCCCCGTTTTGGTTGGATGGCTAGAATTATCCGGCTTTACAGCTACCAGAGAGATCCGCAAATGTATCTGCATTTGTGGAATTCTTCTGCATTCTGAAGGTGATCTTAGAGAGGAATGTAATGAAAAAAAATGTGGCACTTCTTTGCAAAGAAGAGCCTTCTCTTCAATACACATATTTGAAAGTTTGTTGAAGGGTAAATTTGGTATGAAGTTATGATGCAAATATGAAATAGTTATTGAGGATTGTTTTGGTACATTTCACAAATAAAATAACTTTGCTTATGCATGGAATTAAAAAAATTTATGCTTATTTTATGGAATTAAAAAACTTTTATTATGTTATGGTTATAAATAGCCAACAAGATCTTAACCTAGGATAATAGATGCACTAGCACCAAATTAGAGATTTTGCCTATTTGGTCACTGCTTTCGGTTGCCATTCATTTGGGGATCCCTCTGTTATCTGTATTTGGGGATTCACAGGTTATCATCTCTTGGGTGAAGAGAACTTCTTCATTGAACACCCCACTTCTGAGTCATTGGTGTGATGACATTCTTTCTTTGTTACATCATGTCCCTTTAGTGACCATCAGTCATATCTACCATGAGCATAACTACCAGGCTAACAGTCTCTCCAAACAGACTCTTTTGTTGGCCCCGGGGCATGGGGAATTTTCTGGATCTTTAGATGGTATGATCATTGATCATGGGATATTTCAGTTTTTTTGGCTTGTGTTGGGATTTTCCCTTTCACTCTCTTTATGAGGCACACGCATTTAGTTTGAATGAATGGTTCTTTTGCTGACATGGATGTGCCTATCAACCTTCTTGTTATGCTCCTGATTCATATGTTTCTTGGTCTCTCACAAATTATTTCAGCTAGATTTTCTGACTTGTTGCTACAGGAATGATGATACAAGTCTACCCTTGGCACACTTTATGCTTTTCTATCCCCATTTTGGTTAGATGGCTGTAATTCTCTGACTTTACAGCTATCAGAGAGATCCCCAAATGTATCTACTTTTAGTATTATTCCAATTTAGTATTATGATTATTGTCTTATATTACAAGTATTAGATCAAGAAGCATATGAATAGTAGTTTCCTCTATTTGAACTAATTATATAATTTTTATTCAATTTTTTGAATAACACATGATAGTCAATCTTTTGAATAACACATAATTATACAGTGATGACACACAAGGAAAAAAATACCTGCATTCAGACAGAGAAGATAGTCAAGCCCTTTGTTGACTTGTGCATCACATCGTTGGTTTGAATCTCCTCCCTATACACCGATGGAAAAGAATGCAAACCTAGATATGGAAGATTAGAGGACAAATAGACTGTGTTGCATCAGAAAAGTATAACGAGGGGTGTGTTGAAGCGACGAGAATTGGACTCAATAAAACACAGAATGAGGATCGTAATGAGACAGTCGGTTGACCAAAAGGGATATGTCGAGAAGGGCCAAAGTATCCAATAAATTCCTTGCTAGATCGTGCCTCTAATACACTTTAAGCATTTACAACCTAAATTTGCATAGTTCCATTGCATGTTTTTTTCTCACATTATATTAAAAAAGAATAGTATATATATGGCACTGTTGTACATTCTACTCGTCTGCCTGCTACAGTTTCATTATACATATCGCATGATTGTACATCACTCGTGCAATAGTATATATATATACACAAAAAAAAAATTTCATATACTTACACGTTTGTTTCCTCTTGCTCTCGGTGTTTCCCCACATAATGGAGGCACCCTTGACAAAAAATGCGATATCTTCTTTGCTGTCTGGTGCTGTACATCTTCAACCACTTCTGCAGGTTTTTTCACTCCACCCATTCGGACCAACAAATGCAACTACTCCACGTTTCCAAATTACTCTCTCAGATGGTAACAACACGCACCAGACTTTGCTCCCAACTACCTTCAACTCCCTCATATCAAATGGAGAACTCCAAGAAGGCTCTGTCATCAAGCTCGCCAAGTGCACCTGCACCGTTGTCCATAATAACACATACTTTTCTGCCCATTATTTTAAGCCCTCACTTAGGTAGCTTAGCTTCTACATTTTTACCTACCACCAACGTCATCAATTTTATAATACCTTTACTAATTCTTGCCTTTTTCTCCTACAGGACTATTACAATACTCGATCTTGAATTAGTCCACCACAAGCTTGCCCTTGTTGGGAGCCCTGTTCCTCTTTTACTACCAACTAGCTTTGGCATTCCAATTGGTTCATCAACTAGCCAATCTAGCCGTCCCATAGAAGAAAGCGATGTTCACTCATCCCAAGCATTAGATACACCAATACCCATGCCAACAACTTTAATTCCATTCAAAGCACTCAATCCCAACTATAAAAAATGGTGCATCCAAGGTTGTGTGCTTTCCAAGACACCCATCCATGAATACACCAACCAACGCAGCCCAGTGAAACTATTTGGCTTTGACCTTATTCATTGTTCTGGAGAAGAGATCCATGTATCTGCCTTTAGCAACTTTGTTGACACCTTCTATTCCCTTGTTGAAATAGGAACAGTGTGCACTATCTCGAATGGCACAATCAAAGCAACTAACCCTTCATATAACCATTTGAACAACCATCTTGAGATTGTCCTTTCATCTACGTTGACCATCCACCCTTGCCTTGATGCATTTCCCTCCATTCCTTTACATTCCTTCCACTTTAAAACAATCAATGACCTCCAAATTTTACCTTCAAATTCCATGGTTGACCTGATTGGCCTTGTTAGCTCTGTCTCGCCTACATCTACAATTTGAAAAAAAGACGGTTCTGAAACAAGTAGGAGAACCGTTTGCCTCAAAGACACATCCTATTTTAGCATTGATGTCACACTTTGGGGTCATCATTGCTGCACTGAGGGTTCACATGTTGCTTCACTATACTCCTTTGACCCACCACCTGTCCTTGCAATAAAGGGTGGTCGTCTTACATATTACAATGGTAAAACAATTGGAAGTGTTCCCAGTAGTACCATCCTTATCAATCCAGATATTGAGGCAACCCATCGCCTTCAAAAATGGTACACTGATCATGGATTTTGTGCTGCGTCGCCATCCTTAAGCTGTAAATACGTAGGCTCTATGTCTCGAACACACCCATCTAAAACAATTTCTGTCTTGCAAAGCATGCAACCCTCTGATAAGGCCCTATGGTTCTTTCTGTGTGCTTCCATTGTTGACATTAACATGGATGACTTCCACTTCCTTGCATGCCCCCTCTTTGTTGATGGTGTTCAATGCATGAAGAAATTTGCACATAGAGCTTTCAACACTTGGCATTGCAACAAATGTGATAGTGAATTCACAGAATGTGACTACATATACATTTTAAAGATTTCCTTGCAAGAACACATCGGCCAGATCAATGGGGCCACAACTTTTGATGATGCAGCCAACAAACTACTTGGTGTCTCTGCAAAGGATTTATGCCTGCTCACCACCGAGCCCTCGACCATAAAGGATCTCTCTCTACACGTAAATTTGCGTCGATACTTATTCACCTTGTCCATTAAGATAGAGACCTTCAACTCCAGTACATGCTTGAATACAACCATTGCCAATTCAGAAGAGCTTCCTTATGCTGTTGCATCAACCAAGCTCCTTGAAGAAATATCTGCACTCACTACTCAAAGCCATCCTGTTGCACATCGTATCTAACCTCCCCTTCATATACTCCACCATTGGCTATTGCAACCACCACTTTTAATCACCCTTCCACATCTTACTCTTCCCTCAATCCTTGCTTCATGAACACATCGTACCCTACAATACACCATCCCATCTCTCCAAATGAATTCCACCTCAGCTCAACCCAATTATGTTTCTTCCACTTCATCATGATCACTATATCCCCACACCCCCCCCCCCCCCCCCCCCCCCCCCCCCCCCACCTACTTTCCTTCCTTCATTGCTTGTATATATAATTTTCCCTTACTTTTCTGTCTTTTTCCAAATATCTTCAATGTAATTAGCTACTGTATATTTTGTGCTCACATGGCAGATGTGTTATCGTATACATTATGTGTTTATTTTTAAAGCATGCCATACATATCTATCCATAAAACATTTAATGTTTTCTTACATGTATACAATGTTTATTATGTCATATATGTGCATTTATTTTTTCTACTATGCTACTCCTTGGTTGCTTTTCACATACATAAATGCTCCACATACATCATAGAAACTACTTTTTACGTTATGTCTTGCAAAAACTTTCGCAATGCGTTATTTTGTATATGTAGACATACCTTCTTATTTGTACTTTGCATATCTTGATTTTAATGTACATGCCTCGACTTTTTCTTACAATTACACATTTATAACATTTGAAATTTCCATCAATGTCTCCTCCAGGTTCAAGGAAAACTCCTCTTCAACAAGCCATGTTGCCCAATACTACACATGATGAAATAAATGCATGTAGAAGGCTTATTTATAGCCAAACAAAGGACCGCCAAAATGCGCATAGACGTCTTACTTGTAAATCTTGGAGTGGAAACATTAATGCTTCAATCAACCCTACCCCAATGCACACATCCACTACACCCCCGCCTCCAACCACCCCCTTGCCAGATGGTCACACTTGCTTTCTTAATCGACTTTCTCACCTCCACCCACTTCATGTTTGCTCCATATGCAAGGAATCATATCCAAAAATGAAAACAAATTTCTCTAGTGGAATCTATACATGCTCTCGATGTAGTAATGAGCGACATGGACATCGCTTCTCCACAGATAACAACATGGATCTTGGAAACCAACCAATTGAACTTGCACGCCTGACTCAAATAGAAGAAATGCTAATTGCTCGATTCAATCCAATACTTCAAGTTACGTATGCATGTGGTGGCCAATACAAATACTCTGGCCATACTATTAGCTTCCCACAAGATATATCCACAATAGCCACCTCTCTTCCACACCTCTTAACAGACTTGGACATCCTTGTTGTTCAGAAATTCAATGTTGCAAACAAGCCTTATGAATTCATTGTTAGCTGTTCAAATGTTCTAGCTGCATTGGAATTCAAAATCTCCAATGACCCGTATTACAAGGATGTCCACCTTGACCTCCAAGCATTACATGCTTTGCCACTTGAACCCACAGTTGTGTCCTCCCTTCTTCACCATGCCACAACCCTTGGGCCTGACCTCCAACTACCCTCACCCACTACTAATGATGCAACACCTTCAATGCCAATTCCAACAAGCATTGAAACCTCATCCTTTGTTTTTGCACTCCTAGATTCTCGCACTGAGACTGAAGAAATTAGGCGGTTTGCATCTACAACCCCTACCACCCCTTCAACATCAATTGATTGGCGCCCCTTTAGTATTTCTCCAATAAATGAATACAATACAGAAGGGCTCCTCTCAATGGCATTCCCAATGCTATTTCCCACAGGGGTTCCCATGCTAAAACAACCTCATCTTTACGAAGTCTCCATGCAAGAATATGCTTTGCACCTTATCCGATTCCATGATAATAGGTTTTCCCAACACCCTTGCTTCCACTACTACTTGTACAACCTTATGATGCGCCATTGTAGCCAAGCTACCGTAGCTGTTTTTGTTAAAAGCAACCTAGCAGACACACTCCCTGCAACTATCTCGGCTTTGTGCACACAGCTCAGCCATCTACCAGACTCTCATGTTGCTGATCATGCCATGCGGTTTGGCTCTGCTCTGCGTGGCACCCTCTCTTTCTAGAACAAACGACGAGCTGAGTTGTGTGATATGATCACCCAGCTTGGTAGCCCAACCTTTTTTTTTACCCTCAGTGCAGCTGACACCAAATGGCATGACCTTCACATGCTCATGCCTTCGCAGCCTCCAACTTCATTGCCTTCACAATTCCAATGGAGAATTCATAACATTATAACCAATCCACATACTGCGTCTTTATATATGCACCATAGATTGACCATCTTCCTTGAAGAGGTCCTGCTACACACATTCAAGACAAAAGATTACTGGTGCAAGTTTGTTCCTCTCACTCTTGCATTTTATTTCGTTTTACTCCTTCACATTTCGAAATTTTCCCTAACTTTGTGTTTTTTTTTTGCTTCCCTTCATAATACAGGTATGAATGGAAAAACCGAGGTTCTGCTCATATACATAGATTCCTTTGGTTGGAGGATGCACCCAATATGGACAGCCTTGATTGGAATGATTCCCTCGCTGTTGATAGTGCAAAAACATACTTTGACAGCTTCTTAACAGCATGGAACCCTCGTCCCGCGCACCTTCGTGTCTCCGCCTTCCATCGAGCATCTCACCAAGACCCTTGCACACTTGTAGCATCCTCCATACGTGAAGAAAACCATAATGACGACTATGAAACCCATGTCAATTCTGTGCAACGTCACACAAAATGCAATGAATTCTCTTCTCTTCGCAAAAAAGGCACAACCCTCGTTTGCCGCTATGGTTTCCCCTTTGATCTACAGGAAACATCTTCTATGTTCATTGACAGCTCTGGCCAAAATAAATATACCCCCGCTAGAAATGATGCGCTTCTAAACGTACACAACCCTCTTATGCTCTTAGTATGGAGAGCTAATGTTGATTGCCAACCAGTGCTCTCACGCCATGCTGTCCTCTCATACATTTCAAAGTATGCTTTGAAAGCAAAGAACAAATCTGAGAGCTACCATGACATTCTAACACATATTGCACATGCCGCCCCTGCAGAAGAGGGAATCTTATTACCTATCCGAAAACTTTTGTCTGAAATCGTGGCTGATTGAGACATTGGAGCACAAGAAACCTGCCATATGCTACAAAAAATTCCCTTGACTCTTTCCAGTCATACATTTATTTCCCTGAACACCTCCCAGACTGTTTTCAAATGTGTCTCGCTAGACGTCCCCAACACCCCCCCGCCAACCAACTTCATTTCTGCATACATGCAAAGACCCGCTTCGCTTGAACTCCTTCCCCTTCTTGAAGCTTCCCATTCTTGGTCCTTTTCTGCACGTAGGAAAAAATGTCAATGGAAGCTGCACAAACCAGCCAAGATCGTGCGTGTCCTTTCTCGTTTCCTTGACATCCCTCCTTCCACCTCTCCTCTTTATGTCAATTTCTGTTGGAGTGAACTCTTATTGTACAAACCTTTCCGCAATGTGCCAAAAGATATTGGCTCCTCTGACTTGGAAATTGTCTCTGCATGGGAATCCTTCCATGGGAGCTACAATCCCTGGCATGTTGACCGAGAACCTTCACCCACTCCAACTATTTATGTTGATACACCTTTCCCTCATGAAGATCATCCTGCTTGCTCTATCGACCTATCAGAATGGGAACTCCTCTCTCAACTCCACCCTGGGAACAACCTACAACTTGATGATCTTGACATGCTTGGTCATCGCGACTTTGACACCAATCACAATTGGGGCCACACGCAAATACCTTTACACTTGCAAAACTCAGCCATCTCATTTCTTGACTTGAACCGCTCATCAAACCAAGCAAAACTACAACCTTTTTCAACTCCTGCTTCTCCTAATTGCTTTTCTCCAACACAATGCAAAGCCTTTGAAATTATTATGTCCCACTACACACAACACACTACCACAAAACCATTACGTATGATCATCCAAGGAACTGTAGGCACAGGAAAATCTTACTTAATTGGATGCTTGCAAGCTGCCTTCTCTTCATCATCTCCAAATAACTCATCCTCTCTTCTCCTGCTTGCTCCAACTGGTGTCACGGCATTTAACATAAATGCCCTTACAATACATTTTGCCCTTCGGATACCAATAAATACTATGCTTCCTCTTGAGGGCCAAGCCCTTGCAAACCTTCAAGAACGACTCCTCCATATACGTTATGTGCTAATTGATGATATGAGTTTCATTGGACCAAAGCTCTTATCCAACATTGACTCTCACCTTCGGGAAGCATTCCCTTCCCATCAAACTTCCCCTTTTGGAGGCCGCTCTATCATCTTCATAGGTGACCTTGGTCAACTTCCACCTGTTAAAGATATCCCCATGTATGTAGGAGCATCATGTGGAAACACACTTTGGCGTACCTTTGACACATTCATAACCCTCTCAATAGTTTTCTGTCAACAAGGAGATGACCCTTCTCAGATTCAGTTCCACCAACTTCTCCTCAATCTTAGGGATGCAACACGAACTATTGCCAATTGGACCCTTCTTATGTCAAGGACATCCTCTTCCCTCTCTCAAACCAATAACCATGTATTTGATCAATCCACCCATTTGTTCTCAACTAACAATTATGTTGGCTTACACAACAAACAAATGTTTAAACAACTAAATGTCCCGATTGCATTATGTTCTCCAAAAGTTAGGAAACAAACAGTACTGCTTGCACCAGAAGATGAACAATTAGATATGGTCGTACTCCTTGTCATTGGTCAACAAGTTACGCTTACAACAAACCTTTAGGTTGAAGCAGGTCTTGTTAATGGTGCTCTTGGTAAAGTTGTTTCAATCTTGTACAACACCGCCACTACTCCACCTATGCTTCCTTTGTTTTTTGTTGTTGACTTTGTCAACTACAAAGGCCCACCATGGGATGCTTCTAATCCTACCTACATCCCAATCCTCCCTTTAACAAGAAGTTCTCGTAGACAACTTCCCCTTCGTATGGCCTGAGGTTTAACAATCCACAAATCACAAGGAATGACATTACAGAAGGCAACAATCGACATAGGAAACATTGATCGACAAGGGCTAACATTTACTGTAGTTTCATGAGTTAGACAACTCACTGACCTATGCATAATGCCATCTTTTTCTTTTGCTTGCTATTCATGTATGAAGGATAGCCCTTCTGTTCAACGAAGAAAACAAGAAGAAATTATTATTTCCTCTAGATCAATTGCACCAGACGTTGCTTAACATAGTTGCTCACATATTCTTACACCCTTGCATTGCTTCCCACACCTCTTCTCAGTACCATAACATTACACTTACAACATTCTTTTCTCTCTACAATAGAACAAACAAAAAAAAGAACAACAAAATGTCCATTACACAAGTTTTCAACTTTTTTTCCTTTCATCTATGATGTAAATATCTTCTTGCTTTTCTTATTCGGTACTATGAAAAAAAATGTTAGTCTACCAATTCAATTACAAAAAAATATATGCCTTGCTTTACTCTATATTATTTGAACATGTTAAGCTTTTCATCGCTCTGTTTTCTTTCTTCTTAGCTCTTCAACAAGAGACATGGACATGCAATACCTGAACACCCTTACTGACTTTTGCAAGCAAATCAAGGAACAACAAGCATTGTTGCAACAAATTGAACCACTCTTCCAATCGACTTCAAACATCCCACTGAATCCAGTTCACCCTACTATTAAGCTTCTCTCAGAAATAACAGCATTCCTTCAACACATGATCCACAAAGACTTAGTATCCCACCACCCTTGTCTTGTTCAATACATAAACGTTACATGGTGATGTCGTTGCCATAATCCCTCTTGCATTTATGACTAGAGCCTCCTCTTTGCTTGCAATTCTCTTTTCCCTCTCCTTACAACCTAGCAACCCTTCTTCTTTTATTCCCACACGTTCTTTAGTTGCCATTACTACCCTTTAGTTGTACGTACCACCTTGTCCATAACCTATGCTTTTCTTGAATAGATGTATTGGCCTTTTCCACGCATGCAATGCACAAACATTGTACATATTTCATTTTTCCACTACTACCATAGTACATGTACATTTATTATATTTCCCTTCTACTTGTACATGTTGCTTAACATAGTTGCTCACATATACTTACACCCATGCATTGCTTCCCACACCTCTTCTCGGTTACACGGAAAATAGTAAACAAACAACACCATAAAAACCAAATATTATCACTTTTCACTTGCTAAATACCAAAACAAAACAACCTCACCTTCTTCCCTCCCCCCATCCACCAAAAAAAAAAACACTCTTGCACTCATGCATATATTTCTGTTCATTTGCTTCCAACATATTAACTTTGTTTTGTTTCATCTACTTGAATCTACCATAACATTAGACTTACAACATTATTTTCTCTCTACAATAGAATAAACAAAAAAAAGAACAACAAAATGTCCATTACACAAGTTTTCAACTTTTTTTCCTATCATCTATGATGTGAATATCTTCTTGCTTTTCTTATTCGATACTATGAAAAAAAATGTTAGTATAGCAATTCAATTACAAAAAAAGATGTGCCTTGCTTTACTCTATATTATTTGAACATGTTAAGCTTTTAATCGCTCTGTTTTCTTTTTTCCTAACTCTTCAACAAAAAACATGGACATGCAATACCTGAACACCCTTGCTGACTTCTGCAAGCAAATCAAGGAACAACATGCATCGCTGCAACAAATTGAAGCATGGCTCCAATTGACTTCAAACATTGCATTGAATCTGATTCACCCTACTATTAAGCTTCTCTCAGAAATAAGAGCCTTCCTTCAACGTATGATCCATATGCATGAAAGGGACACCATGCGCAAGATCCATAAAGACTTAGTATCCCACCACCCTTGTCTTGCTCAATACATAAACATTACCTAGTGTTTTCTTTGCCATAGTCCCTCTTGCATTTATGACTAGAGCCTCCTCCTTGCTTGCAATTCCCTTTTTCCACTCCTTACAATCCATCAACCCTTCTTCTTTGATTCCCACACCTTCTTCAATTGCCATTACTACCCTTCACTTATATGTACTACCTTGTCCATAACCTATGCTTTTCTTGAATAGACGTATTACCCTTTTCCACACATGGAATGCACAAGCATTGTACATATTACATGCTTCCACTACTACCACAATACATGTACATTTATTATATTTTTCTTCTACTTGCATGTAATTCACCTCTCTAAACTATGTACTCTATCAAACAAACACTTCTTTTACAAATACAATGTAACAAACTCTATGTAAATAGAAACAGTTCACATTATACTCAGTTCTTAACTTCTACTGTACATTTAATACATGTATATATTTACCTTCTACATCTTGTCATTACACATATGGGTGAATCCACGGACCTGGGTAACACTTTTTGGCAAGTGAATTTTGGCAAAAACAGAAAAACGCACCTCGGTCGAGGGCTTGTTAAGCCCTCGACCAAGGTCTTAATATCTCGACCGAGGGCTTGTTAAGCCCTCAACCGAGGTATTGCGGGCTTTACAAAACCTTGATCGAGGTATTTAAATACCTCGACCGAGGTATTTAAATACCTCGGTCGAGGTTCATACCTCGGTCGAGGGCTTAAAAAAACAGACTTAGCCCTCATTCAAAC